>PVKA01021584.1:0-38451 GCA_004027165.1 Ctenomys sociabilis | reverse complement strand
TGGAATTAAGGAGACAATCTACAACTGCTTAGAGCATTTTGGGTATTTAAAAAATCATTTTTACAGATTCAGAAAACCTTGTGTTTTATTTTAAATTAAAAGTGAAACCCACAGAAAATTTAAAAACAAAATGTCATTTTCTCTTTTTTACAAGATATCATTTTCTCACTCACATAATTTAAAGTGTGGTTATAAACTGGGAGATCGAAAATATGTAAGCAATCATGAACAATGTAACAGATCTTAAGAGTCAAATGTCATGTTCAAATGTAAGAATGCTAAAGGTATATTCCTTTTTTCTTTTGTTGCGGAACTGGGGGTATATTCTTTTTTAATTAAATTTAATTTCATTATTTCATTTTGAAAAGACAAAAGCAAGAACAAAAATCAGAAATGGTGACAGAAACTGGGAAACACACAACATACATATGTTACAGATTTTCAGAACAAGAACAGCTGATCAACAATGGTTGATACGTTATCTGTGTTCATCGTCAAATCTGTTGCTCAGATTAACAGACATAGTTCTGTAAGACTGGACATATGATTGTATATTAATGCTAAAAGTTATGTTCTCAAGAACATGACATATAATGTTTATAGTGGTAACAATAGTACATTATGTTATCTTGGTCGCTTCCTCACTACTGAGATGAAATACCCCAAACCCACAGAGGACAGGACGAAGGGTCTGCTTTGATCTATGCTTACGATGATCCACAGCCAGCTGGTGTTAACTTGAAGTGGTGTGGTAGGAAGGTCAGCCATGAAGGAAAGCTGTTTAAGCCACTAGGAAACAGAAAGGACCTGGGCAGGGAGCTATGCCTTTCAGGTCTATGCCTTGAACACTCTGGATTTAACCAGGCAATGCCCCATTCCAACAATAAGTCAGCTCTGGTGGCCCCATAGTTCACTCATGTTCCAAAAGCCCATTTCTGAGTGCATGAGGCTTTGGAGTAACATTCCATATTAAAACTACAGCACATATATCATTTAGTCAAGAAAACGAATTAATTCAAAATTATTTGGGGGTATCCATTTTACTAGTGCAAACCCTGCCTCTCTGGCTTGTAATTCTCTATCAGAAAGAGAAACGCAACTATGCTCAAAAGGTGTTTGCTACAGACCTGGTGAGAAGTGAGAAAGTTTGCTCTTGAATGAACATCAGTATACAATAATTCTTCCTTCCTTTGCTGCCCCTTTGTTGCATGCAGGACAAGCAAAACTAAATAGTGATTTACTGGCATGGTGATTAATAATCTGGATCCATCTTCTTATATGGCATCATTTTCTAATACAGAATGTGAGGTCAATCTCCAATCTGGGTCCTCAGTTAGACAGTGTTGCTGCCCCAGCCTTGTTGCAAACAGATCAATAGTGCCACAAATTTCAGGAAACAGTGACCTACAAAGGCCGCTGAGAGACTCTTGCGGGATGGGCGAAGGGCCTCATGACTTGGTTGGTAATTCAGCAGTCGGTGAAATCTGGCAGTGTCAAAAAACAAGTGAACTTCACTTCTGGGTTGAAAGCTCTGGTGGGGACTTAGATCTGCATGTCTAGGACAGCTGGTGGTTCCAGAGGAGGAAGTAAAAGTCATCTGATGGTCTCTTTAATGATAACTCCTAAGTGCATTGACGGCAAACATGTAACAATTATGGTACTGCTACAAAGGATCTTACTGGCATGTTTCTTACGTTCAGAATGTGTTGAAGTCCTCTAAGGCATTTCAAAAAGACAACAAGATTATTCTTATTTCTTTGGTAATTTCCAGTGTGCTGCAATGTAACCAGAAGGCACATGTATCATAATATATGTAGTACATAATATTATATATATAAATAGTTGATTAAAAATCACACACCATAGAATCAGATATTGGAAAATTACTGTATTTTCCTTTTCTGTTTTTACATGTGTGTGAATTTAACATAAGTATGTGGTCATAAAGAGCTAAGAAACTAGAAATATTTTGGTAAACAAGTTTCAAAACTGTATAATATAACAAGTATAGCCGGGCATGGTGGCGCATGCCTATAATCCCAGCACTCAGGAGGCTGAGGCAGGAGGATTATTGTGAGCTCAAGACCAGCCTGAGCTACAAAGTGAGCTTAAGGCCAGCCTGAACTGCATAGTGAGACCCTGTCTCAAAAAGACAAAAAAATAAAATAAAAATAAAAATAAAAAACAAGGATATACAAACTTTCTAACATGATCATGTTTAAATGTTGGTTTTCTCTTCTATTCCTATAAATACTCTACTAAAATAAATTAATACTTTATAAAAAATTATCCTGAGTTCATTGAAGTCAGAAGATGAGTCTCATAGACAGGTTAGGCTGAATCTCAGCTTACTCATTTGTAAAGGGGGAGACAGCACACTTTGGCTTCTCCTTTGAACAATTCCTTTTACATTTTTCTGGTCCATGGTATTGTACGCTGGGAATAAGAAGTTAAAATTAGAAAGAAGCATGATGAGTATTTCTCAACCTCTAAAATAGTGTAATATTTTAGTTCACAGCTGATGCATCTCCATTAAACTGCACCTCAGTTTCTTTATTATCCTGTGGAATCAATTGTCATGAAGATTTCATTACATTTGTTACTATGATGAAAATGTTTAATGAAAGTGCTACTGTCAGTAGGAACACAGAGGTGGAGAGGAGCGATTCGTGGCAGAACCCACTCATTGCTGTTCTTAGTCTCTTTCAAGTTACTCAGTGCGCATGCCTATGATCCAATTCAAAGCCTCTTTTTTAGCCTTACTTAAACCTTCGTGCCTGCCTGTCCTCACAAATGACGGGAGAGTCTGATGCAGTATTTGCAGAGCTTTTAGTGCTGATTAAATGGGACCCGTTTCACCAACTAGCTCGCTTGAAAGCGCGCAGTGGGCCCTGGGGATGTAAATGTTGATAGGCTCTGTTATAATGAAGTTTTCTCCTCTCCATCTCTGTTTCCTCTGTTCTTCATTCATTCTTCTTTGCTTGGTCTCTCCACTCTAGTCTTGTCCATTCCAGTCTGTTCCCACACTAGTTTAAGAGTTACAAGGATGCTTTTAGAACACCCCACTCTAAAACAGGTAATGACACTTGTCACATGAGTGAAGCCTCTCTTTATACTAGTTGCCCAAAATTCTCCTGGCAGGCCTTTTTTTTTTTTTTTTCAATTGCTTTTTGTTCATGTTTGTTGAACATTTTTCTCCCCACTCTTGCCTACATTCTCATATTTTTCCCTCAGGGGCATCTTATTTCTCTTATCGAAGAATCCTGAGCTAAAATGCACCAAAATACAAGCATAGACTTGTGCTTCCTAAAGGTGGGGCTGTGTTTGGAGAAGTGCACTGCTAGGAGATGTTTTCATCATGTGACCAGTACAGGGCGTGCTCACACAAACCTGGATGACGAAGCCTAGCCCACACAATCTGTATGTGGCAGCATTGCTGCTGGGTCGCAAACCCACGTAGTATGTCACTGTACTGTGCACTGTAGGTATTGTGGCACCATGTGTCTAAAATATTTGCACAAGTTTGTTATAGCAATATCATCAGGGCTCCACTAGAAGTCACCAAGTGATAGGAATTTTTCAGCGCCATTATAAACTTAGGCAACCATTGTCATACCTGTGGACAGTTCTTGACTGAAGTTATATTATGTGACATATGACTGCAATGAAGTATATAGTGCCTTCTACCCTACAAGAATTATTGAAGTAAAATTTCATGATTACCATTTTTTATTCGATCTTTGGTCAAGTTCATAATAAGCACTTGCTCTTTGGCACGTGCTTAATCTTGGGGGTGGAGAGGTGGCTGCTTTGGAGATAGTTTAAGAAACAAATTAATGAGAAGATACAATTTGACATACACCTTGAAAGTTCTAGAAAAGTATTCTAAAATTTTAGTGTAGAAATAACCAGAAATTATTGAATAAGGCACATAAACTGTGCTGACATATTCATTAATTCTTATAAAATATTTTTAGTCTTTCTGCTCCAGAGAAAGAGGAGTGAGGTTTGCTTTGAATGCCTCTGACATTCATTCACAATTTGTATAACTGCTTAGCTGTGAAATTAGCAGGTGAATTCTTTTTTATGACATGTCTAAGATGCTATTAGCCTATAATTTGTGTCATTTGCATTATATTTTCCTACTTTCCAGAAGAAAAATAATGAGCTAGTTTTCAATTATAGTAACTTTTGGAATCAATTTCTATACTCCCGATATATTCCAGATGTTACCATATTTGTGCTTAAGTTATAGGGTATACGTGAACACTCAGATAACCTATTAGTACAACCCTAAATATGTTTTTATATTGACTTGATGATAGTATTTTCCAAATATTCAAAGTGATAGTGATGAAGTGAGCAGAATAAACCTCAGTTTCTCAGAACAGAGGACTGGTGAAAACACGAGTGAGCACACAACATGGGCTATGCTCAGCCAGACACGGGGAAAGCCTTCCGGATGAAACCTCCAGACAAGCATTCCTGGGATTCATGGAACACTTGCATGTTGTGAGCAATCCTCTTAAAATTCCAGCATTGCCATGACAACCTGCGTATTCACCCTCAGGTGTATGCTGGCATCATGCCTTGCCAATTGGTGGGGCCGCATGATCCCTCCGGGCAGCTATTTAAATTAACACCCTTTATAATAGTGACAATTAAAAAATTTTCACTTCGCTGTGTATAAAGTATCTGGCAGTGCTAGGCAGGAGTAAAGTGATAATTTTTGTAATTATCTATCTAGAAAGTAAGATACTATTGCTTACAATGAGGAGCTATTAAATTCTAACTGCTGGCAACAAAAAAATTACAATTCTTCCCTTTTGGTCTCTGGAATTTTTCTTTAAATGTCTGTGTGGTTCATAATTCAGTTGAATAAGGCCATAAGATGTGGTGTGGGATGCCTTCCAGAAGTAACTAGACAGGGGGATAGTTTGCTCATGCTGGAACCTAGAAATTCAGGTTGAAATATTTGGGAAGGAAGTGAAAACATTACAGAATATTTTCAATTTTAAAAGCTGAACATTCTAATGCTGTATTTATTTTCTCATTTGTTTACATAGAAATAAAGGATATAAATTTATAGAGATAAAATAGTGTTATTACTTTTTATGATACTAGCATCTCTGTGGGCTGAAGAAAAAATATGCAGATTATAATATTTAAAGGAAAATCCCTATAGGCATTACGGATAATACTGTGTTTATGTAGAAATAGTTCTTATGAGTATATTTTTGTGGGCTAGCTTAGCTTATTTTAGACTTAATATGATGTACACGTTTCATGGATAATTAAAAGATAAAAATGTTTTAGGCTAGGAAAACATTTGAGAAATGTTAACTGTTACTAATTTGCAAATGTAGGCATTATGGCACATTAATTATTAACTAACATATTAAACTATGGAAAACAATGCATACTATCCAAAGCCATGCCATAACATTGACATGAAAAGGACATTTTGAATAATTAAATACAGTTACATTTTCAATATTTAGTACTTTTTTAGCATAGTGTTTAAGATATAGCATTTACTACATGCATGTCAAAAATTGTGTAGAATTTGTACTGTACTATACTAGATGGTCATTAAGACAGTCACCATCAAATAATTCAAGTGTTCCCATAAATAATGGGATTGGTATTGATTTAAACTATGGGTTCAAAATACTGTGAGAACATTGGTGGCAATGGTGATGGCAGGAGAACAAATTTAAATTTTAGTTAATAAGAAAGGGTACGGGGAGCAGAGAGCGAGACCAGGTGAAGAGAGTCTAAACAGAAGCTCCTTAAAGGAAAGTGAAAGAGCTTTGTTTTGGGTGTTGGTTTAGGACTGACCTTGAAATAGTTGGAGAACTGGTTCAAAAGCTTTAGGAAATATAAATCAAGAGAAGAAGCAAAGTATGAATTCTTATGAAAGCTGAGCCAGAAAAGTCTGTATACAGAGATCTTAGGAAAAGCAGAGCACTGCTAATGAGGAGATTGATGGCAGGTGTACTGGCCAAAGAGGGACAAGAAGCGAGCACACTTCACAGCTGCTGTCAGCCCCAGAAACCATGGCCTTGGAGATTAAGAAAGAGGAGCATATCTCAACAACTCAAATTTGCACAAAAGATCATTTTGATCTTCTTATGATACTCCCCACACCTTGGGGAATCAGGTTAATAAGTATGAGAAAAAGGCAACAAGCAGATGTAACAGTGGTCCTTCCTTTGTTCAGATAAATATGATGACCGGAGGCTGTCCACTGACTCTTTTTACAGTGTTTGCTTTTAGTAACTAAAAACCGGAATGTATTAAAAATTTTACTTATTCAGACTCAATGAACTCAAGACACCACTTAAATAGTTTTCAAACAGGAATCAATAAATAGTGATTTTAAATTTATAGACAAGACATAGACTTCTGATTTCAATTTTTCCTCTATTTCAAGGACAAGTTTTTAATGTCAGCCCGGGAGAACTTTCTCTAGGATAAATATTTAAGGTTTAAATATAGAAGACAGAAGAGAAATGGACAGAATTGATTTGTATCAGAGGAACAAAAGGGTGCTAGCAGGTTGATTTAAAAATGTAGAAGCTGGATCTATTATCTGTTTAACTTTAGGAAATTGTCCCCTTCAGGGATAGAAATGAGGGTCTAGACAGTGTTGAAATTGAGGTAGTATCAGAGTAATTCACGGGCTGAGTGATAACTATAAATATGCATCGACCTCATCCTATGTAGGCATTTTCTGTGGCATAACAAATTTACTTTGCTTTTTTTCCCTTGGTACTAGTAAAAGCTTTGAACCAGAGAGATAGCACAGTAGACTAAATGCCTGTCTGGAAAAGTGCAAGGACTTGGGTTCAATCTCTGGCACCAGAAATGACACCAGCCCCACCCCTGGGTGCCCTGAGACAGCCACTGAAACCGAACATGGTAGCACACATCTATAATCCCAGTGCTGAGGAGGTAATTATGTGTCTGAGCCGCAAGAACCTGTACCTAGTACAACCACCTGTACCAATAAATGACAATAAAACATGTTTATCTGTTCTACCCATTTTAAAGCTGCTGTTACATCAAGATCCAAGAGCCAATCTGACAGCCCCTCTCCATTTCTTTATTTCTATCTTGTCCATTTGATCTTTAGTTGTCCTCTGTGGAAATCCAGCAGTGATGTCGTTTCATGTTCTCCAGCTTTGTCCAGCACTTAACAAGGGTCTGTGGTTAAACTCATCAGAAACCCAAGACTAGGCAAATATATTTTCTCTAAAAAATAACTACAAGTTATAGAGCTGCAGTTCCCCTGGGTGGAATTTTAGTCTCAGGGAAAAATGGACTTTAAGCTGCCACTTTGTAGTTTGCAAGTAAACAATTGGAATCTGTGTCTTCATATGAGGTGGGGCGACACCAGTGCCCACAGGGAAAATGTACTCGAGTGCATTTGGAAGCCTGAGATGTTGGAATCAGAATCAGGAGTTCTCAAGGAAGGGAAATGGATAGACTGAATAATGATTTTGAAGAATTTAGGTATGGAAGTTGCCTTAGATACTTTTCTCTCATTGGTGATATATAATACCCAGCACACAAAGTTAAAGACAGAGAGGATTATTTAGCTCACCAGGTATAGAGGTTCGAGTCCATAGTTGGCTGGCTCCAGAGCAGGGTGGCAGAGAGAAACAGTTCGTGGAAGGTACCAAGCAAGGAACCTCAGCATTGTGTCTGCCCCTTTATCTTACCTAGACTTCGCAGGGTGGATAGCACTAACACACTTAATCCCAGTGTCGAGCCTCTTGTTGCATCATGAAGCAGTTCCAATGTCACACATTTGAGAGCCAGCCGCCTGTGAAGAAAGCCTATGACTGCATGAGGCTTTGGGAGAAATCTGGACAAAAGCCCTAATAGTAGTGGTTTATGGATGTCACTGGAGGCAACTGGAACGATTTAAATATGAAACCCAGTTAGGGAATTTTTGCTCCCAAGAAATGAGTACATATCATGCTCAGATATGGGAACATTGGCAAGCAGAATGATCAGATAATAGAACAAAGCATAAAAGAGTAAAACTGAACAATTGGCTGTAAGTTGCTCCTGGAGAGTAAGCTTTTTGTTTTACGTTTTCTGTCCGTCCTCTACATCCTTTTCCTACTGGTCTAGAACTGTGGCAAATATCCATAGTAGGTGAAAGCTGTAGAATTACCAACTCCACTTTAATTCAGTTTTCTTTCAACTATTCATTTTCCCAACTCCTCTACTAACCCCACTTTTAATTAAGAATGACTCTGAATTCAGGAGTTGATGCAACATTATGAAGTTTTAATTCACCCTATTATCTACCTTTGTGGTTAAAAGAGACATTAATATTGAATCATACTTAGAAAAACAAAAAAAATAGGATTACTATAAATTATGGAATATTATTAAGCCATAACAAAGAATAAAATTTCATAACTTTCAAGACAAAGAAGAACTGGAAGATATCATGCTATACAAAATAAGGGTAACAGAGAAAGATAAGTATAATTCATTTTCTCACTGTGGCAACTTTATAAAAGGATTTTAAAGTAGAAGAGGGACAATTAGGGACAGAGAAAAGGAAATAGGAATTGTGATTTGGAATGGGGAAGACAGGGATTAAAGGCAGGGTTGACAGGTCTCAGACACGATTCTTGTGCATACAGAAACAACATGGTGAAGCCATGTTGATCTATACAATTAATATGTATTAACACTTGCAATTTTATAAAAAGAACATAGGGTTTATTGTTCTGGAAGTCATCTGAACATGAGTTTTCAGATCCTGAGACGTCAAGAATTGAAATGATTTGTCACAGGTGGCGATTTTCCTTCAGAACTTTTCAATGTGAGGTAAGTTGTCATTTCTTCCCATCAGGAATTTTCAGAAGCATTAGTCATTTTTGTAGAAAATGGTATTCAATTTGATGCATCTACTTTTAATGTTATCTTCAGCTAATCGGGAGTTAGCCTTTTAAATCTATTTGTGCATATTGAATAAGACAAAAAAATTGTGTTTACAATAGAAAGTTTGCAGTGTACCTACAATGGGTGTGTGTTGGTCAAGGGCAGTCATTAACCATAACTGAAAAGGGAGAAGGTTGTTTTTATTGTTTTCTTTTCTTTTTTTTTTTACAGAATGGGGGATTGAACTCAGGCCCTTGGGCTTACCAGGGAAGCGTTTATCTCACTGAGCCATCTCCCTGGCCCTGTTTTCTTATCTTTAAAATATAAAAGAAAGAAACAATGTGATATGATAATTTAAAATAAATTTTAAAATCATTTCAGTTTTTATAGAGAGCTCATCGTATAAGACATAAATTGAAAAATGAATAAATTTCGCCACCTTACTATTGATGTTTCTGACATTGAGAAGCCTAATTTGTTTGAGTGCTTCACAGACTCTTACTGAGTTTGTTTGAAATCAAGATAATTTTGTTCATTGGGAGAGAAACATTTTGGACAATAGTGTTTTGAATTACAAAAGAATAAAAAGAACTATTTATTTTGAATTGTGCTATTTTGTTTTTATTTCAATACCATTTTTATTTCTAATGCAAGAAAATAACATTTTCAACACAATAATAAGCTTTTGGTTTCTCTTATCATAGGTACTTAAAGAGCATGTTTTTACAGTAAGGCATAAAGGCTTAGTGAAAGAGGAAAATTTATTGACCAAGCTTTTATAATAATACATCTTGATTTGTTTTGTTTTTGTTTTTCAAGCACATAAAGGGACTTAGACCAAGCTAACACATCCATCCATAAAAGAGTACTTTTTAACTTACTTGCCTTTGAGGTCTTTCTTCTGGACTTTGAGATCCTATCATTTTTCCTGATGAATAATACCATGGTGCAAGACAGAAAGGAGAAAAAGGTAATGCTCTCTGTAATCAAAAGAGACAAAAATGTAAAAATAATAAAATCTAGTGGGTGTAGGTCAGGATGTTACAGTTAAGGTGGGGGAAAAGACCAAATAAAGAAAGCAATGATAATTTTCTTTGCCGAGAGTTTAAAAAAAGAGTCTGTCAAGTAGCTCAGTGGAGTAAAGCACCTTCAAGCAGGTTCAGGGGTGGCAGGCTCAGGGGTGGCAGGCTCAGGGGTGGCAGGCTCAGGGTTAGGAGGTTTGATCACTGGGCTTGCGATGCGGACCCTGACCCTAGGGCGCTCTTAGATGGATTGAGACTGGGTGTGGTGGCATGGACCTGTAATCCCAGCTCTTGGATGGCTGTAAAAAGGAGAATCACTATGAGTCCAGTCTAGTAGTAAGATCCTGAACACCCTGTAAACCCATCCCTAAAATACAGAAGAACAAAAAGAAAAAAAAAAAAGAGTTAAAAGAACTACGGAGTGGCTGTGGTAGCTAGCATACTTATTGCTGCATGACCACTTGGCCAGCTTTATAGAACTATTTTTTTTTTTTTTTTTTTTTTTTAAAGGAAGGTCTACAGGGTGTTCAGGGCCTCACTACTAGATCGGACTCAGTGATCTGCTTGTTTATAGTTTCCTCAGACCTGGCATTACAGGTGTGTGCCACCACGCCCAGTCTCAACGGCCTTGCCAGCATGTTCCAGGGGTGGGGCCAGTATGGCAGGCCCCAGGATTTAATCCCCAACTTCTGTGCCTGCTGCTCCCAAGTACTTTAATCTGCTCAGCTATTTGGCCAGGCCCAGAAGAACTATTTTTCTTCCTACTATTTTTCAATAAAATATTACTTCAATGTTTTATTGATTATTTGAAATTTCCCAAGCTTTGTTGACATTCGATGGTCTCTAAGGCTTGTACTTTGTTATACTTTAGATATAAATGTTCCTCCAAAGTCTCACGAGCTTAGAGGTGGGGCTTTTGACCTCACAGGAGATATGCTGTTAGGGGGCGGGGCTTGGTAGGAAGAGGTGGGTCACTGTGGCTGAGACCTGAGAGGTTGTATTTTTCTCTCTGGCTCTTCCCCTTTCTGTCAGCTTCCTGGCTACCATAAATAGACTGCCTTTCTTTCACTGTGTCTTTTTTCCTTGGAGCCAGGTAATCATGACTGAATCTTCTGATACTTTGTCCCAGCGATGAGGCAACACCTAAATACTCTCTTCTAGGTCGTGACTCATTCATTGGAGTTTTTTTTTTTTTTCCACTTAATTTCCCATTAGATTTTACCCATTAATCGTATCACTCTGCCTCCTAAACTAGCAGCACCTTTTGTGCCTACCTGTCTTAGTTACTTTTCTTGTCGTTGAGACCAAATACCCAACACCCACAAGTAAAGGGAGGGAAGGTTTCAGTCCTTAATCTGCTGGCTCAAGACAGAGCAGCACATGGCAGAAGGGCAACAGGTCATAGGAACAGAAGACAGTAAAAGCAACACATGAGAGATATGGCCTTTTTTTGTCTCATACAGTATGAGACAGGTGTAGCACTCAACCTCTTTATCCCATCATTGGACCATGAATCAATCATTTCTGAGGCTCTGAAAGGACATTTGCACACAAACCATAGCACTAATATTATCTCTTGGAATGAGTCACTAATATTATATAAAACAATGAGTAATAGACATGTCTGCTCAACAATTAAGTCATTTCATTTTTTTTAATGTATTTGGTATTGGGTCTCTCTACACAGCTCAGACTCACAGTGGACCTTATAATTTCAGCCTCCCAAGCACAAGGATTATAGGCATGTGTCACCAGGCCATCTTGGTGGCCAGCTAAACATCCTTGGGGGCAGGGCTGGCTTGGCATGTAGTGCTGGAAATGGAACCCTGGTCCCTGTGCTTGTCTAAGCATGTGCTTAGTCTCCTGATCTATCTTTCTGGCCCTTAAATTATTTCTTTCTTAACAATTGTTTTCTCTTTCTTTCTTTCTTTTTTTATTGAACTGGGGGACAATTGTCTTCTCTATTAGGCTGAAATTTCAAGATTCCCAGAATAAGCAAATTTTAAAGTAAATCTATAAAGGTTATATGGAGTTAAGGAATTCAGTAATTTAAAATAACTATGAATTTACTTAACTCTAACCTTGCATATAATTATAGTGTTATTTAGGTACCATTGGTATTAAGCAAGGATTTGCATTGATGTTGCCAGAAAGAGAAATTAGACAAACATACTTAACTGATAAAAAAGGAACTTTCTGTTGAAAAGGAACATATTTAGTATGTGTATGTGGATGTGTTTAAACATAAAGTAGTCTTAATTTTATGACATATTTGTGCCAGTATCATTGAAAGCTGTAATTTCAGTATTATATGTGGGACTTGTAGTAAGTAGAAAGTAGAATTACCAAGAAAGATTGGACTGTAATTAATCGTTAAGATTATAAGGGATTGCCAGTTAGCTCAGTTGCTAGTGCCTGCCTAGGCAAACCCATTTAGGCTCAAGGGACCACGGTTCGATTCCCTACATGCCACAGCACACCTGCTATGAAGGCATCCTGAGCCCTACCAAAAAAAAAGAAAAAGAAAAGAAAAGAAAAAAGATTATAAAGTAAGGAAAGATGTATTTCTTTTTTTTTTTTTAACCTCTGGAAATATGTGAAATACTATGAGTTATTTTATTTCCAAATCCTAAGGTAGTTCAGATATTTGAAATTGTATGTGGAAATTTGTACTTTGAGTCAGAATTCTATACCTGGTTCTATCACTTACCAACTTTGAGAATTTAGCAAAAATACAGGCTCCTGATATAGATTCGTGATAGTTATGGAGAAGAGTGTCGTTCAGAGACCAAGAAAGATCTTTCATTGAGACACATTTAGGTTTGAGAGCTGGAAGCACTTTTAAGGTGCTCTATTTCTTCCATCATCCAATCAGACAATCATAATAAAATTGAGGAATTGGAAATACAGTAATCAAGACTCTTAAATTTCTTTTTCTTTTGCAGGGACAGAAAGGCATTCCTACAAATCTGAGATAAAAATAAAATGAAATTTCTCACAGAAATTTATAGGGCATAAGTCCAGCTATTATGGGCAAGAACACATAAAAGTAGGGGTAGCAGGCCAGATGCATGGTGGTAGAGTGCATCATGGGTCAGTAGTTTTCTTTTCAGTCAATTCTCTAAATCTAGCAATTGCTGGATAAAATCTTGAGAAGCATTTAGCTTTGGAGATGCAGTCAACATGCCTGCTTATTGCTGTCAGCTTATTCTAATCACATGAAGCCTCTTTTGCACCAGCGCATATGAAGTGCTATTCTAGCTCACTGAAATAGATCTCCATATGGAATTATTTCCTACTTTTCCTAATTTATTTCAAGATTCAGAAATGCTGTTTTCCTGGACTGATGGATATTAGTTGAGAAAAACTCAGCATAGTGCCCCTCCTTGAATCTCATAACCACCTTGTTTACTGAGTTCAAACTTTCTCTGAAGTGAAGAATCTTCCCCAGTAGAGCAGTCCTACTTTGCAGAACCTCTTATTTTTTCCTGGATAAAACAGGTTTATCTTGCTCCTTACTTAGAGTATGTGTAAGTGTGCACTCATTTTAAAAATCCGATATTGCTCCTGCAATAAATTTTTAGTCTATTTCACCTACTCTTTCTCCTTAGGTGCTCACTACTATACACAATACTACGAGGATCAAGAGAATTATTCCAGGGATTAAATATCATAGCTGAATTGTAAAAATAAATTGAAGCTGATTTGCGGAAACCACTGTGTTCTTTCCTTCTTTGTTGTCTTTCTCTGTAGTCTCATCTTGATCTGCCAGACTTTTCATAATATTTCTGTTCAAAATCTTCTGCTGTGTGAACAACTGCCTCTCAGGTATCATCAGACAGCTATACTTAGGATTCTCCATGGGATAAAACTCAGCATATGACAGATGCATGAGATCTCTTCTTGTGGGGTTCACTTTCAGACTATGTACCTGTGTGTGTCCCAAGGATTAGCTAACACAAACATGCTTTTTTATTATTCATGTTATCTCAGTGAGTGGCAGTTGCATCCAAGAAGCCATAGAAAAATAATATCTAATGTACAAAAAGAAGTGAAGACATGCTTTAAAGGAGACACACAAAAAAATTGATGAGCTTCAGAAAATGATGGAAACCATGAATGGCCAACATAGGAAAGAAATGGACTGCATTAAGCAAATGCAAACACAAATCTAGGAGATTAAAAACTAAAAAGACATGGAACAGTTTGAATGAAGGCAAGATTAGAGTACCAGAATTAGAAGACAGATAGTGACTTGTGGACAGGAAAATGTATCTTAAAAATATGAAGAGGACATGAAAAATCAATTTAACAGATTCACAAGAAAGCAAAGAAGAAAAAGATAAAGGAGATTATTAGTTCTCTCCATTACTTTTCTCTCATTGCTGAGACAAATACCTGACCTCCAAAATATACAGTCCTCACTGTTTATTAAAATATTTTTGATTATTAAGTTTATTGGTGCATTTTAGATATGCACACCAATCTCATTCATCACAGGGAATTTGTAACTCTACATGACATATCTTGATTCATCTATGCTTTTATTCCCTTTCCCTCCATTCAACTCCTTCTCCCTCTTCATTTACAAAACTCTTTCTACTTTTTCCTTCTTTTATAATTTTTTCTTCTTCCTATCTTCCCCCCCCCCTCTTCTCTCCAGTTCTTCTTCCCATTTGAACATATTCTTCCAATTTCAAAACATCTTTTCTGCAATTTGGTCCTTATTTACACTTTTAGTTTCTCACACCAGAGGAAAAAAACATGACATTTACATAGGTGTGGCTGATTTAGTAATAGCTAAACCTTGGAAACAGCCCAAATGCTCATCAACTGAGAAGGGAATATATTAGGGTACTTATTCAGCAATAAAGAAGGATGTTTTAGGCAGTTAAGGCAGTTTTAGGTAGATTTCTGTACCCTGTGATTTACTCTTTGGTGAAATGAATCAATCAGTAATGAGAAGATATTTATGATGCAGATAATAAGACAGAGAAGGGCTAGATTTTTCCCTAGTTTTTTAAAAAAACACAGATGAATGAAAAGCAATTAATAAAATAATTTATATTGACAGAATTATTCTTAACATAACTGGAAAATACTGGAAAACCTGGATCCTACTTGTTATAGGTTAAGAACATCTGTCTGTTTTAATGCTTTTAATGTTTGACATGGATTGAGTATGACTGTCAATTATTCATAATCCTGTCATTGGGTTTTTTGTGATCTTTAAGATAATGTTTTACACATAGAGGGATATCTATACATACTAATGGGTAAATACAGTATTTTCTGTCATGGCTTGTATCTATATCCCCACCATCACCAAAGGCTCATGCACCATATGTGGTGCTTTTGAGAGGTGATTGATTATGGGTGTGTGATGCTTGGTTGGAGTGTGGGAGCTGGGATCAAGGGTGTGACGAGGAAGTTGGTTTGGCACGCTGAGTGTGAGTAATGGAAACCCCATCCTGAGTGTGCGAACACCACAGAAAGGCTTGTAGTTGGTGGGGTAGAACAGAAAGAGAGGCTGGCCTGGCCGCTGCCACTGATGCTGGTTGCTTGCTACCTCTTCCCTGCTCTGCCATGAACTGTTTCTCTCCCTCCCTGTTCCTTTACCACACTGCCCTGCCTTGGAACCAGCCCACTATGGACCGAAAAAGCTCTACGAAATTGGGAGCTGAAATAATTTTTTTCTCTTTTAATTATGAGGGTTGGATAATGTAGTGTTAAATACATTGTATCAGGGGGCTGGAGAGATGGCTCAGTGCAATAAGTGCTTCCCTGTCAAGCACAAGGACCCTTGAGAAGCTCAGAAGTTTAACTCAGCAGGGGGCCATTGTCCTTACTTTGAAAGCATCCTGAGCCTGTGGAAGAGGAGGACCAGAAGATGGTGTGGGCAGACTGCTAGCACACAAAGGAGGAAATGAGGGTTTCTCCTCCGCCCTTTGCTCTTGCTGCTTTTACTACCGTTTGCTGCCTGAACTGTTATCCCTGTGCCCTGCCATTGCGCTTTGGAGCCAGCTGATTATGGACTGAAACCTTCACAAACTGTGAGCTAAATTAACCTTTCCTTCCTTAATTTTGGTCATCTGGTATTTTTTCCCAGGGAGAGAGAAAAGGTAACCAACATAGGTCGCTTGTTCCAGTAAAAAAAAAGAATAACTAAAACCATTTGCTTCGAGGTTTTCATTCTATGCTTAGCATCCACCTCTGCTCATTAATGGCTTTTTATTTCCCATTTAGCACTTCTATTAAAAAATGAATAGCTTTTCCTTCATGTTGGCCTCACAGATGCTAACCACATGCTTTACGACTAAGATATACCCCTACTGCCTAGTAGCCTTTAAAAAAAATTAGTTTTAGTACTGATTTCAACAAAAATCAGAGGGACATAATTACCTCTGTCTGTAGCTCTAGTGCTAGTTAATTTATAGTGAAAAATGTGGAACGTTTATAGAGTGGTCTTGTTGTGAGAATCCTTCTCCTCGCTTTGAGACTGTTCTCCTCTTAATGTTGAGGAATGTTGACATATTCTGCACAGGACAGTACTTAAGGATGAAAGACTCATTTTGACGTTTTGAAAAAAAGGCGTGCGTGCTAATTTCTCAGAGCAGGCACAGATGACTGATTATTTCATCAAGTACTTGAAGGGAGATGATAAGTGATGCCAAGCCAAAATTAATCAGCAGTTTAAGTGACTGACAGGATGCTTAGTGTTGGAGGCTTTGCTATGCAACTTTGCGGGCTCATGCATTCATCTCAAAGGGTAGAGGTGGGAGAGAAAGAAAATATCACTTATTTGAAGGATATTTTATGTTGGACGCAGACATAACACCTGTTATGTAGAGTATTATTAGAAAAACAAAACAAAAATGAGACAAGTGGAAAATTACACTATACATCAGGTTTAATGATTTGAAAACAAATAGGAATGCTTTTTTTCACAGATCACATATTCACCCAAGGAAGCAAATCAAGAAAAACACTGAGAATAACATGGGGTTCCTTTTACAGATTGATATGTATTTTAATCTCTTTTCTCTCTGGCTACCTACCTCATTGCACCATCTATATTAAACACGGTTATTTTGATACAAAACATAAGGAACATATTCTGATTTTCTCCAAGACTTTTCTAGATTTCCATTAGCAATTTATTCTGGATACCTTTTCCTAGTACTTCACATAGTTTGGATTGTTTCTAATGTTATCGTGCATTAAATTAATTTTGCTTCCAGCTTTTTGTTACAATAGTAGGATAAATAACTTGTGTACTTACCAAACATGCCTTTATCTTGTACAGTTGGAAATTAAGTTTGAGTAACCCGAGATAACATGAAGAGTATAGTTGGGCATGATGTTACTCACATGTAATTCTAGCACCTTGAGTGGGAGAGGCAGGAGGTCCACAAGGTGGAGCCCAGTGGGGAAACCTAGTGACTTAGAGAAGCTATGTTTCAAAATAAAAAATTAAAAACAAGGATTGGTGATACAGTTCATCGAGAACTCCCTGGACTCTAAGTAGCAAAAAAAAATGAGAATGAGACATTAATTTTAAGTGAGTGAATTAGCTTCTTATCACACAACTTTGTTTACACTTTGGGGTGTTATGGTTTGTGTATAGGTGTCCCCCAAAACCTCTTGTAGTCATGGAGTGGCTTCTGGAGTTTGTGATTGATTGTTCTGGGTGTGGGTGCTGCCCCTGCCCTGGAGCAGGTAATTTGCATTTCAATTTAAGGAGGGGAGAGAAGCTAAAGGCTTGAGCTGCTGTTGCCCCTCCTTTTGTGCTCTTACTCTTTGCCTCCAGCAAGAAAGGTTTCCCACTGCTATGTGCTGCTCCCCCGCCTTGGAGCCAGCTGAGTATGGACTGAAACCTCCAGTAACTGTGAGCTAAATAAACCTTTCCTAATTTGTCCTAGCAATGAGAGAAAAACAGCTCAGACAAGGGGATACAGTCTATGGTCCACTGTTTGGAAAGGCAGAAAGATTATTGCAAAGGGGCATGGTGGAGAAGTGGTGTTTAGTTCATGGCAGTAAGCAAACAGAACAGGGAAATAGTCTCAGAGAGAAAGGGACAGAGGACCAGAGAAGCACCCAAGATCACACATCCATGATCCACCTCCACAGAAGCAGAAGTGTGCTTTGCCAATCCCTTGGTTGATTCTTGTTTTATATTAATTTTATGGAGAATTATGGAATAGTTCTATGAGAAGCAAGATTTGCACTAATAGTGGTTGGATAGGATATTATGTTGGCTTCTAGTACTATGGACAACCACTAGGAAAATTACAAGGTAGAAAGCATTAATTATTGAATCTGTGATACAATTCAGGTATAAAAAGTAAGATAAGTAAACAGCTACACTCTCTTAACTCACTGATTGGAGACATCTGCTATAACAATGTCTGTAAGTATAATATCACGTATGCATCTTGTACGATACCAAAACATTACGAAAAGTTTGCAATGTATTAATTTATCGAATCTGTTCTGTTAATTTGTCTTGAAACTGTCCCATTGCTATTTATTCTTCAATAAAATAAATAAAAAATAATTTTATGGAGAAGCAAATAGCAATGGCACAGTTTCAAAACAGGTTGATAGGACAGTTACAATAATTAATACATTGTACATTGTTGTCTTCATAGTGGTTATTCATAGTACAAGATGCAGATATGATATCCTGTCCAAACATTATTAGTACAAATCTTTCTTCTCATTAAGACAAAGTAGATGTATATCTATCCTAACTATTTTGCATATACATATACAAAATGGTCCTTCATTTATATCCCCTTTCTCATTTAGTTTTATCAGAGAAGGGTATTCCATTGCCATTTAAATATTGTAGGTCCATGAATTCAGCAAAATAATCTAATATGATGAAGTAGTCCATAACAGTAGTGACTTATCTGTAGGACCGGCAATGTCAGAAGTTGGTGACTTGAGCCTTTTACAGTTCAGCATATTAATATGGCTTTACATTTTTAAATTTCATTTTTATACTTTCCTGCTGGATGGTTAAGACCAAGATAAAGCAAGACCTGTATAAAAAGAAATATAACTTTTGTATGTGATAAAGTCAGTCAAATCCCCTCAGGATTTACCCTGAAACCCTGTACCGCAGTTTGTAGATCCTTTGTCAGTGTCATAGCTATTGCTTGACCAATTTGCTCTCCGTGAAAGCCTGAGAGAATGTTTTCTCCCCATGTGACTCTCCTTTCTCTTGGTTGATTCTACAACAATCAAGCTGACACAGTTGAGGTTCCCCAGTGCATTGTGATTTTAATAAACATACCACTTTTTTCTTTCTTTTTTTTGCTATTTTATGTATTTGGGCAATACTAACTCTTCTTTGACATAAATTATTACTCTCTCCAGTTTTACTTTTGCTAAAGTTCTATGAGAATTTAGAAAATTTATGATGTATTTAATTATAGAATAATTTTGGGGTTCTTTTCTAATACTTTACGTTGTATTTTTTGAGCTTAAACCCTAACTTAGAAACTTTCAAAGATTGTTTTAATAGAAATGACTGAGTTAAGTGGAATATTAGTTATATCAAGATTAATTTGGTAAAAAAAAAAAGGTAAATTATGAAAGTTTCTAATTCTCCATTTTGGCAAGCTTCCTTTGTAGAACAAAAAGTTAAATTGTCACTCCGAATTATTTGTTAAAAGTTATGATTTTGATAAATACTAGTTTGTTTCTTTTTATTAGTGTATGTTTGTGATTCATAAAATTATATTCCTTTTTTGCAACTAAAAGCTCTGTAGGTCACATCTTGGGCATTTTCAGAATTTCTGTTTTCTCCCTTTCTCTTATTCCCTTTCCTTTCCAACAAGTCTGTTTCCTCTTTCCTTACTATCTCACCTTTATTTGACTCTTTAATTCACTCATATTGAGTTTCATACCGGTATGGTTTATATCTACGTGTCCTAAAAGAACCTCATTCACTCATAGGTAGGGCTGCGGAAGATGGCTGGATTATGGTGTGGCACAGCTGAATTTGTGCTAGGAGAGTGGCTGGTCACTGTGGGCAAGACCTGGAAGAGCATATCTTTCTCTTCAACTGCTCCGCTATTCTTTGTGTTCCGACCTCCGTGATGTGTGTTTTTTCTCATCTGAGGTGGCATGCCATCCATCTTTCCAAATCAGCCAATCATGGACTGACACATAAACCTCTCATTTAAAATGTAGGGCATTTTTGTTCTAATGGATGAGAAAGACAAGTGACGTATACATTTACGTATATAAGAGTGACTGATATGTGTGGTGTTTAAATTTCCTGTCTGAGTCATTTCTCAACATTATGTTGTCAAGATCCATGCATTTTCTAGAAAATAACATGATTTTATTCTTCTTTAGGGCTGAATCATACTCCACTGTGTATAAAAATACCGCATTTTCTTGACCCATTTTTCTGTTGATGGGCATGTAGGCTATTTATAGGGCTTCACTATTACGAATTATTTAGCAGTAAACATAGATGTTACTCTAATATGATGTCTTTAACTCTCAGAAACATACTCAGAAATACTGTAGCTGGTCAAATACTTACTATTTGTAGGTGTTTGAAGAACTCTATAATGATTTTCTTTCTTCTTCTTCTTTTTTTTTTTTTTTAGTGGAACTGGGAATTGAACTCAGGCCTTCCACTTGCCAGGGAAGCATTTATTCCACTGAGCCATCTCCCAGGCCCTAGCGATTTTCACAGAGGTTGTATTATTTATTATTCCCACTAACACTATGAAAGTATTTGCTTTTTCACCCACATTCTCCATTATTTGCTGTTCTTTGCATCAGTGATGTTAGCCATCATGACTAGAGCAAGTTTTTCCATTTCCTACTCATTAATAAATAATGAGTGTTATCATTTTAATTTTTATCATCTAATGGATATAATGTTACTTTGTTTAATTTGCATTTACTTTTGCTAGCATTGAATATTTTGTATCTTTCTCTGAATCTTAGTCATATATTGCCTATTGTTATGTTATATTCAGGTTACTTACATGAATCAGTTTATCCCTAATATAAAAATCTTTCAGAATGATTCTACTATGCAGCCATAAGTATGCTTTAGCTTTATTTTTTGTCTAGCAGTTTCTTTTACCTGGATAAACATAGTCATCCTCCTTTCACTCCACCTTGAATATTTTGACCATAATTGAGTATCTTTGATCTTTTACCATTTATTTACACTCGCTCTACAAAACAATGCCAACTGTATTGCTGTTAAGATAATTCCTAATTACCTCTGTTATAAAAATTGTATGATTCTACTGTACTGAAAGCAGCACGAGATTTGTGGGTTAGCGCATATCAATCGTTGCTTATGTCCAGTAGTAGTATAGGACTGATTCACCCATACCTGAGCTCCCCTTCCTTGATGAAAGTCAAATGCCATCATGCACAAATTGAGTTCTGCATTAAAGGCAATGCAACATGAAAATGGGAATCAGTTTTTAGAGTAGGTTTATAGCTGCCTTTTTGCCTCCTGAGATAAAAGGAGAAATTTTATTTGCCTACTGTAAATAAATTTCCTTGGAACCCAGAGAGAAAGATGTTTCATTCTCATCATTGGAGATTTAAGTCAGTATCTTCAGAGAGATATTTAGATTTGTGTCTTTAGCTTTAATGCCCACAGGATGTCTCCACATGGGGTTTCATTTTTCCTTGAAATGGGAGCTCATATATCCAGAGAAGGACAGTGTACTGGAGTTCTTGTTACCTACTCAGACATTACTTAACTTCCATAGTCTGGATTGGAGCCCAGAAACCCTAATTATACAAAGAAGTATAATTTGACTCCAAATACTCTACGATTTAGACTTTCTTTTTTGTGGTACTAGGGATTGAACTCATGACCTTGCACTTCCTAGGAAAGTACTTGTTCCACTGAGCCATCTCCCTGGCCCTGATTTAGACTTTTATAACTTAAGTAACATTTTTCTATGGCATGTTTATTTTTTATATTTGGTAAAACTTGGAGCTTATTGAAATTTATTTGGATGTCCTGTATGAGGTAGTGAGTTAATTTTGTTTTACTTTCCTATGTGGATAACCTATTATGCCATTGAAGTTTATTGATCTTCCATTTTTTTCCCCACTGATGAAGTCCATATGTCCAGTACAACAAGATATCTATAGCCTGTTTTTGTCTCCATAGTAAAGGGAATTAGCCTTTCCTTTAAATATGAACGCATATCTCCAATGAAGAAAATTTCTCTTTCTAGTAATTTTAAAACCTATACCTGCATGAATAACGTACAATCTTATTTACCATACTTGTATGATAAATTTTGACATCTACTGAACAAGCTTTCCATTTCTTCTCTGGTTTCTTCTTTTCTCTGCTTATTTCTTCTTTCTAATTTTCTTCTCCAATGCTGCTGCCTTTACTTCCCCTGAACTTCTTCTCTTTCTTTGTCATTTTCATCTGTTCCTCATCTTCCTCCCTCCTTCCTTTTCCTTTTTGCTATTCCTCTTCCTCCTTTTCCCCTTCTTAATCTCATTGCTCTTGTAGACTGAAATAGAATATTATTATCATTTCTTCTAAAAGGTTCAGTATAATATCTTTTACCATCTAGAATTGCAAACATTAGCATATGAAAGAGTATGCTTATCATTGTATGTCATTATGTAACAAGAATTTAGAGGCTAAAAACACTAACCCCACTTGGGTCTGAGAAAGATGAAATGGTAACTAAAAAGTATCATGTTTTCACTCCATTTTGTGTTCTGAGTCATTTCCCTGGTAATCATCCCAGGACAAAGGCTTTGATAGAGGAAATATTACCCTGTGATCAATCAACAGTGACCATCAAGTAGCAGAACCTTTCTTATATTTGCCTCATTATTCTGAGATAGTGACTGACCTGACCACCGTTTAATCAAGACTGCTTGACTATGCACGTTTCTAATCTCATTTTCGATGTAAGCTGGAAGCTCATTTCAGTACCCCAAACACAGGCCTTGTCTTACCGAAGTAGCTATAATGATTTAATTTCCTGTTTTCATCTTCGCCTGATAGATTATCATCTTGGGGTGGACGCCAGAACGCAGTCCACTAAGAGCTTAGAGGCAGGGTGCTCACAGTTCTGCCCTGAAACTGTGGCAACAGAAAATTACCAAGGAAAAATACAAGGAGACACTACTATTTCCTACTACAATGGCAACAACTCACAATATAGGTGACAGCAAATATTGGCCATGGTGTTTGGAGCAAGAGGTCTAATCCAGTTCTGGTGGCAGCACAGAATATATAGGCACTTTGGAAGACAGCAGGGATATTCCTTACAAATCTAAACATAATGTTACCATACTAGGCGGAAACCAGTCTCTGATAGCTTTACCAGTAAATTGAAAACATATGTCTGCACAAAACCTTCACATACATGTTTATAGATGCTTTCTTCATGTAAGCCAAAACTTGGAAGTGTAAGGGCCATGGGAATTTCTCATTCTTTTGATGTTTTTCGTCTTTAAGGCTGCTGAATTAAGCTAGTGCGAGGCAGATCAGCAGGAGGAAAATCACATAAACTTACTAATGTGTACAGATGCACTGGAACCATATCCAAATCGAAAGTCAAAGCAAGTCAGATGGCTGAAGCTTAACTATATTATTAACAGGCAAGAAAGAAGTGAGCATTTCAGGTAATTTTAGAGGAAGAATAAGAATGTTTAGAGGAAATAAATGAGCACAGGGAACAGACAATATCCTGAGACAAACCTCCTGTGTCCTCTGGTGCAGGTGGTGACAGTCATGGGAGGTGTGGGCCTAAGTACACTGTGAACAAAGGTTGTGTTGCTATGCAAACAAATCTTTTAGGGGGAACAGACATAAAGTCTGTCAGAATGTGATATTACTTCTACGGTCTTCTATTCTTGGTGTTTAAACTTTTCTGGTTATTCAATAAGACATCTAAGGAAGAGAATTTAAGACAACTGCAATTTTTAAATTTTTTAAAAGGAAAAATTAATAAAAACAATAATACAAAATTTCAAAATAAGATAATAGGGAATTAAGAATGGTTAATATACTACATATTGTTATCTTCAAATTAGCTCCTCAGAGTACAGGATATCATAGGCATGCATATTTGATCAGACTATATGAGCACCGACCATTTTTTTAATGAACTGAAAGAAAACAGTAGTATAACTATCTAATTTATTTCATGTATATATCTATTTTCTTTTCCCCTTTCACCCATCCAGAAATTTTTCCAGTCAGACAAGAAAGTCCTTCCCTGAACTTGACGTGTGTGGGGGACAAACCCAAAGAGACCATGATTACACCACAGGTTCTGAGACGTTCAAATTTTCTTTAATTCGAGGTGCTCAGCATGTCAAAGGAGCACACACTGGCACATTATTTTCTGAGCTCTAACTGAAGGAGACAAATTGTCTTTTAGTAGATGTACAAATAAATCATGCTATAAATGTATAATGGAAACTTTATTTTCAGGGATGAAAAAATACAGCTGCCAAGCCACAAAAGAGTATGGGATTGTTTAAAGGCTTATTGCTGAGTAAAAGAAGCCAGTCTGGAAAAACCTATATAACATATGATCCTTAGCACATGGCCTTATTTAAAAGGCAAACTGATAGATATGGTAAAAATATCAGTGGTTGTTAAGAGATTTGGAGAAAGGGTGGATAGTTAGAACATGGGTATTTAAGGCAGATATTTAAAACTATGCTATTCTATACTGTAATAATGATTTTATGCATCTGATAAAATTGGCAGAATTGCACACCACAGAGAAAGTAGTTTAGTGTCAGCTATGGGGATTAATTTATAATAAAAAATCATCAGTGAATGTGAAATCAGTGTTTTGTGTTCGTTGTTTCTCTAAATATAAAACCTCTTAGTTTGAAAAACTTAGTTTGTATTGAATAAGCTTTTAGTTCCACAAAGAAACTAAAAGTAGCAGAAGTAGCCCTGTTACTGAGTTGCTTAGGAAGTGTTAGGTAAGTAGCAGAGTGACTTTACAGTCTCGGAATTAAATGACTGCTTCTCTTGCTGAGTAAATCAGTGACAAAAATCTGATATCAAAGTGAAGTGAATAATTATTTTTTGGTAGCTTTCCTGAAAGCCTGACTTTATAGATTGTGATAGTTTTTCCAATATTTTATATTTATATATAGTAGATAAGCAGTGGAAGCTTTATTTGTCCTGAGCTTCTATTTTGTAGGATTTAAGTGATGACAGAGAGGTAAGGAAGAATGACTTCTGCTAATTAGCACCCAAAACAAAAGGATTGCTTTTTGTTCATTATAGTGACTAGGTTAAAATGGTTATAAGGCACACAACTTGGTCAAGTTAACCAGAATCTTCTGGAATGACTAAGCTAAATAACCACTTCAGAGATTTTGCTTTAGTTTAGGTTACCAGACAGTTGATAAATGACAAGAATTTTAAGTATACTCTGCTCATAGCTGCCTTCTCCTTGGGAAAATAGAAAAATGAAATCTCATATGAAATTACATTAGATTTTATAGTAATCATCTGAACTGTAATATAATTCTAATTGGCTTACCGCGGAATGTTTTAGGGTTCTTATTTCTAGCATTTTTGATGATCAATTTCAATTTGCTTTCATGTATTTCATTTCTCCTTTCATCATCTGTCTTTTAATATTGTGAAACTTGATAATAATATAATCATTTGAATTTTATGAACCCAGCAAATGTCTTTTTATGATGCCTTTTTCATTTCTAGAGAAAAAGACATTCTGAGCCACAGAAGGCTATTCTTTGAAGCTTTTTATATGAGCCAGTAAAATTGGTTTAACTGTCATGACCCCGTTGGTTTTAGTCAGTTTTCCATTTCACTGTGGAAAATAAAAGTACCTCTCAAGTTTTTAATGCCTACCAAAGTTGAAAACAAAAGATAAAACTGGAGTGGGGGAAGGAAAATAAATCCTATAAAGAATATCATAGCATTATTGCAAGTTTTATCCCTGTTTGGACTTAAAAGAGAGGGAGAAGGTTTTCTATTGTGAGTGCTCAGAAGTTCATGCTATCACATTTTAATGCTGTAAATATTTCTACACGTTTGTGACAATAGCTGCCATCATCTGAGAACTTCAATTAAGAAACTACCAAGTTAAGTGCAAACAGAGGAAGATTTTGCACAATGGAACAGGATTTTTATTACCTTCTATACCACTGATATAAGTGTATTTATAAGTGGAAGTAACTTTTATACAGTGAAATGTACAAGCACATATGCTAAATGTACTATTTAAAGAATGTTGATAAAAGTAGACATCATTGTCGTCTATACTCAGTCAGTATGTAGAATACTTTGACATTCCTATGTTTGTGTATGAGGGCACTGTGAATGAAGTGAATACAGTTCTATTCAGTGAAATGCCAGGGGGAGCATGCCGCTGTATCACAGAAAGGTAGTGATGAGAATATCACACTCATAAAGATGGTGGATAGCTGGCCGGCCAAATAGCCCAGTGGATTAAAGTGCCTGCAAGCAGGTGCAGGGGCTTGGGGTTTGATCCCCAAGCATGCAGTGCCAGCCCCGCTCCTGGGGCTTTCTGAGATGGCTATTGAGACTGAGCATGGTGGCGCACACCTCCAGAGCTCTTGGGAGGCTGTAAACAGGCAGATCACTATGGGTCCAATCTAGTAGAGAGGCCCTTCCTTAAAATACACACACACACACACACACACACACACACACACACACACACACACACACACAAATGGTACGAAACTTTGAACGTTTTTCAAGTCTTTGTGTCAAAAAAATATACGAATTGTTGAAATAAAATTTCAAATTATCACTTAAGAAGCACTGTGCTGGTGACAATGAGTAAAAAAACAAGATTTGTGATAATCTCTGCTTCAAGAATGGGGAAAAGATATTGAGAAATAAAAGTGTGTATCAAATATTTTGACTAGAAAAGTATAAGACTTAAAGTTTGTGTTTGGGAAAGAAATTTCCTTTGGAGACTGTAGGAAAAGAAAACAAAAGTCCACCAGCCTAAGTAGTTTGTGCATCTCATTAAGCAGAAAATCATAGAAAGATTTAACTAGGGGGCTCGTACAATCATCTTTTGGTATAAAAATTGTCTTTGCATTACTGCATGGTGTGTACTATTGACTCACAAAACTGTCCAAATGCGAAGTTGGAAATGAGGATATAAATGACAGATAATTAAAGTTATAGGACTGATACAGGTTAGTGTCAGATATAGTTGTCAAGGTAGAGAAAAAGAATGACTTTTGCTTATAATTGCTTGTATTTTGATGAGCTACTCATATCAATATACAGAAATATATACAGAAGGAAGAGGAGGAGATAATTGAAAGATTAGTAGATTTTGAATTTAAGGCATCTTGGCATTTCTAGATACATATGTTCAGGAGTCATTTGAATATTTGTGCTTAGATGATGTGAATAAGCCTGTGCAACAGTTGGGTTTTTCTAGAGGTACCGACTTAATACAAACTGTATCTGTCTGTCATCTATTTATCTATGTTGTACAATATAGAAAGGATTTCTGCAGCAGGCTTACAAGTGTTTGCTTGAAGAGTTAGAAGTGGAAAGAGGCACTGGAGGACCAAAGGATCCCAACAACAGCTGAAGGCTCACTGCAGAGTCCCATGGGAGTCTGTTCATACCAGTCGGCGCTGGAAGGCTGAAGAGTGCAAAGAACTGTTGAAAGGCGATATATAGCCTGGAGCACCATCAATGAACCCAAAGAGGAGACTTTATCCCTACCTCCTTTTCATTCCATCCAGGCCATAAGCCTATTGGTTAGTGCTATTCACACCTCAGGGACGGTCAACTTCTGTCTTCAGTAAGGTCAATTGTCCAGGCACATCCTGTACTGTGCTCTACTAATTCCTAGGTGTTCTTTTCAACTTGACACCATCATTACTTGTCAGACCTTGGTTTTGAAAGTCATGGGCTTTCAGACAGTCTGTGAGATGCCAAAGATAGTGAATGCCATGGATGAGTCCTGATGGCTAAGGGAGCAACACTTTGGGATTACAGCATTTAGGGAGACAAGGAGATGATATTGGCATGTATAAGATGCAGACAAGGTATATTGTGTAAACACTATTAGCTCAAAACTTTCTTTTCATTTAACTAAGAGAAAGTAGCTGTATATCTATGCTATTTTTTATGTACATATATATACATTTACTACAAAATGGTTCTTCACTTATAACTACTACAAAGACAACAATATGCAATGCATTAATTATTATAACTGTGCAATTAACCTGTTTTGCTACTTCTTTCTCAATAAAATTATAAAAAAATTAATACAAAATAAATAAAATTTAAAAATCAAAATCCATGGAGTACTGATAAAGGAAATATTTTATTGTAGCTGAAGAAATATATATATATAATATATAATATATTATATATTATATATATTAATATAATATATATAATATATATAATATATAATATATATAATATATAATGTATATATTATATATATATATATATATAATTTTTTCTTTTGGTCATTTCAATCCTATTCCAACTGTTATTTTCTCTGAACCTTTCTTTTTCTTTAAAAAAGAAGTTTATTACTGTAATTTAGATAGACATAACGATAATATTCATAATAGGGAACTTGTGCACAATGTAATTTATTTCCTCTTTTTCCCCATTTCCTTCCTTTAAAACACTTTTTCCCTCCTTATTTACAAATCTTTGTTTCCATTTTATCCTTTGTAAAACCATAGTTTATTTTTCCCTTCATTTCTCCTTTCTTTTTGAAAATTTCTTTCCTATTTCACAGTATCTACAATATTTTTGATTATTTTTTACAGTTTCAGTTTCTCACATTGGAGAGATAGTGTGACGTTTATACATGTGTGCCTGATTTATTTCACTTAGGAGTATGGTCTCAAGGTTCATCCATTTACCTAAAAGGATCTCAAGTTTATTCTTCTTCATGGCTTGGTAGTACTCATTGTATAATGAAACACATCATTTTTATCTATTCATTGGTTCATGGGCATTTAGATTGTTTCCAAGATTTGGCTGTTACAAACCATGATGCTGTTAATATAGGTTCACATATCACTGTGGTATGACGTTTTTAGTTCTTTTGGAAGCACAGGTAAAAGGATAAATTGAGTGAAATTGGCCTCTACTTCTAGTGTTCTGAGGAATCTCTGCAGTGATTTACAGTGGTTCTACCAGTCTGCACTCCTAGCAACAATGGAGAAAGGCTCCACAACTCCACCAGCATTTGGAATTGGTTGATTTGATGATAGCTACTTTTTGGGGAGTGAGATGAAATCTCAGTGTTGTTTTAATCAGCATTTCTCAAACGACCAGCGATGCTGGACATTTTTCAAATATTTATTTGGCATGTGGACTCCTTCAACAGAAGTGCCTATTCATTTGAGATTGTCCATTGCTTTTGGGTAAGAAAAGCCAACACAGTAAAAATGGCCAAACTCCCAAGATTATTAGGCAGATTTAATGCAATCATAACCAAAATACTATTAGCACAGTTCATAACACTAAAGAAAAGATTTTTAAAATTCACATGAAACTATAAGAGACTTAGAATAGTAAAAACAAATTATGGGCAACAAAGACAAGGCAGGAGGCATCACATAGCGAGGCAGGAGGGTCGCTGCGATCACTGTGACAATGGCTGGAAATTATACTACAGAACCACTGTGATAAACACATCATGGTAGTGGGAAAAAAAACCAAAACAAGACTGAGATAAGGGGCCAGGCAGACGCAAGGACATGGGTTTGATCTCCAGTACCACATGCCATGCTGGCCGCACCCCGGCCCACCAAGCTGCCCACCAGACATGGTGGTACATCCCGGCAATCCCAGCGCTGGGGATTCTGTTCATGAAGTCTTTGCCTATACCTACATCATGAAGAGCTCTTGTTATTCTCTCTTATTGCAGATTTAGTGTTTCTGTTTTAATATTTAGATTTAGATTTGTTTTTATTTTAGTTTAGAAAATGGTGACATATATGGGTCTAGTTTTTCCTTCTGGCATTGAGAAAGCCAGTTTTTCAGCTGCACTAATTACAAAGTTTATCTTTCTTCCAGTGAATGTGTTATCCTCTTGGTCAAAGATAAAATGCCTGAGTGTGTTTGGGATTGTTTCCGATCTTCTAATCTGTTCCATGATCCTCATCTCTGCTTTTTTATCCTTTATTAATTTATGTATTTGATAAACGTTCTTCCTGTGTGGCTTGAACTCATGGTGATCCTCTTGCTTCTGGTCTCCCAAGTGCTGGGATTAAAGGCATGCACCACTACTTCCAGACTCTGGCTGGTCCAGCCTGCCTTGGGGGTGGGGCTGGTGCAGCATGTGGTACTCTGGATCGAAGTGACATCCCTGTGTTTGCCTAAGCTTGCCTAAGCAAGAGCTTTAGTCCAATGAACTATCTCCCTGCTTCCAAGTTGTTTTGTTTTTTCAGAACAGGGGATTGAACTCATGCCCTTGCACTTACCAGGGAAGTGCTTATTCCACTGAGCCATCTCCCTGCATGCCCCCATGTGTTTTTAACTGTAACAAAGTTAAAAATTTTAAACATACTTTCCAAAATTATTATACATATTTAATGCAATTGCAGTCAAAATAGTGTTAAAATAATTCATAAAACTAGAGAAAACATTCCTAAAATTTATAGTTTTTCATTGATTTTCTTTTATTTCCTTTAGTAAGTAACCTTTTTTTTTTTTTTTTTTTTTTTTTTTTTTTTTTTTTTTTTTTTTTTTTTTTTTTTTTTTTTTTTTTTTTTTTTTTTTTTTTTTTTTTTTTTTTTTTTTTTTTTTTTTTTTTTTTTTTTTTTTTTTTTTTTTTTTTTTTTTTTGAGGTAGGGTCTCACTATGTAGTTTAGTCAGAGTTGAACTCACTATAGCCCAGGCTGGCCTCAAACTTACAGTGATCTTCCTGCCTCAGCTTCCTGGGTACTGGGATTATAGGCATGTGGTCTGCACTGATATTCTTTGTTGTAAAAATTTTCTCCTGTAGCATAGATTTGATTTTCTAACATCTTCATTTCTCACTTTTTAAAACCAAACAATGTTATTCAAGTAGCAGTTCGCCATTCTAATAGATATCTGGAAGTTAATGCTCATAAATTTGAGCACCTTTGGTAACTGTGGAGTCCAAAGGAAACGTGTTAATCTCATATCTCAATGAATGTCATTTTGAAGTACCTATGCACATTTTTTTTCCTTTCTTGAACTGTTTATATTTCTGGCTGTATATTCATACATGCAGATACATGCTATTCTTGACAATATTATGGAGACTGTCAAAGTGGAGTTTATAAATCTGTAGTCATTTCAGTTGATGAAAGCGCAGCTTTTACTTTTTCTAATAGTGCCCTACAGCTACGATGGAGAAGATCAGGCTGTGTGACTGACAACTCACTGTATTTTATACAATCTGCTGCACATAGGCACAAGGCCCAGGAAATGTGTCAGCACTGTAAGAAAAGGGAGTAATTATGAAGAGAGCAGGTGTCGTATTCAGCAAAAAGTCGACTTGGAGCACTGTTGTTCAGGAGGAGCTTGAACAGGAGCAGACGGTTATGGTCATTATTGCCTTTTGGTCTTCAAAAGGTAACTGGTAGACAGTAGGAGTGGAAACCATTGGAGGCCAAGAGGCAAAGGAATTAAAAGGAGTCGGGGACAAAGGGAGCTACGATGCAGCGCATTTGCAACATCCTCATCAATAGAAAGCTGTGATTCGTATTGTGTTGTCTCAAATTGTAAGTTATTTTGAATCATATTAATTTATTAATATTATTTAAAGTGCAGACCTTATTTATTTTAAAGTCTGTTTTCCTTACTTTAACTAGCTGAATGTGATTTAATCTTGGCTCCTCTCTTGCTCTCCAAGCCCAGCCATTCTTAATTTAGTCTTGGATGAGTCAATTAGCATAACAGTAGAATTTTAAGCAGTTTCCCTTAAGCCCACTCCTCGCCTAATCTGCATTTCATTATTGCGAAATTTATATCAGCCAAAAAGTGTTTAACAGGCACTCCCTATTTTAAAGGGTGTGTCATGGAAAGCCACGTTTTAGTAAGTGGAGTTTAGATTCCTTATGTTGTGTTTAAACCATGCCTTCTAAATTTTCAAGTATGTCATTCACTGCATCTTTAAATAAATTCATTCCAGTGCTTCTGAAATGTAATCAATAATCAGAATATAAAAGCTGCCAAATATTTAATTCTAGGTTGCACTTTGCAGATATTTAATAGAAAAATTTAGATGTAGGAACCCCCAAATGAGAAATGTTCACAAAAGATTATTGGGACTATAGATATGGGGGCTACAGTGGTATAATTTGGATCTTGAATGTTGCTCAAAGTTCTACATGTTAAGATATCTTGGTTGCCGTCTTTTGCTGCTATCAGAAGGTTGTAGAGTTGGCGCATACTTGGAGGAAGTTAGGTCATTGGGGATGTGTCTTTTAGGGGTGTATTATGATGCTTATCACTTATATTTTTTGGTACCTGGGCATCATGGGGCGAATGGTCCTCAGCATAATGTGTCATTTTGACATAAGCTTAAAGCAATATGATCATTTGACCATGGATGGAATTTCTGAAACTGTGAGACACAGTGTGCCTCAAATAGGGTTTACTAGGGACATAAATTCAATTTTATGGTTTCTCTTGATTAGATGTGCTTTCATGCAAAGGTCTAAAAATTCTTAGATTTCCACAAATTCCTCTTGGAGATCACGGGGCTAACTTTCTAGAATTACCTTAAATAAAGATTTCTAGTCATGTTATAATTTGTTAAAATTTGTTTTCATGGTAACATTCATATTACTTTTTTCTGGAATCTTGAATTAAGAAAATATAAATTTCTAGAGGACAATATTAAAAATAATTATAATAATGATTCCTTACATGTGCACCTTGACAGTGTTTTATATGTATATTTTATATAGCTTTTTCTGACTTGCACCTTACCCTCAAAAAATACCCAGTGTGATACAGAACTTTTATACTAGTTGCTCTGTCTACCCAAGGTCTAATGAAGAAAAGAATTGCTGGATTTCAATGGATAATTTCGCTCCTACATTTTCAAGGTTGTTATGGTTTTGGGTTTTGCAAGGTGAACAATACAATACAGGACACATTTTATAAGTTTATTTTGTAAGCACCCAATAATCATATACAAGAGTTCAGGAAATCTGTCTGCACACTAGAGATCAAAGAATCCAGCTGTAGTTATGGATCCTAATATCCTGCATGAGTTCAGCTGAAAAACTAGAGTCCATAACAATGCCTCTCGTAAGTCCAATTGGAGACTTAGAGTCCACGGCAAGGTCTCATGCAGGCCTGCTTTATGGCTCTGTGCTAGAAAGGCCCCAAGGTCAGTGGTAGAAGCTAGAAAGTATGCTAGCAGGACAAAGGATCTGTGCTATAAGGCTGAGGGATCTGAACTGAAGCTGAGACAGTACTCAAGGTAAGAATCAGAGCTACCCCCAAAAGTACCAGAGTCATCTTTAGCTCCAGTGAGGTTCCAGAGTCATCTTTAGCTCCAGTGACACATTTTATAAGTTTATTTTATAAGCACCCAGTAATCATATACAAGAGTATATTGTATATGCCAAAAAATGTGACATATAAGGATAATTGAAAAGAATGACAAATGTTTAAATTTTATAAATTATTATAAAGATACAGCGTCATTGAACCCCCTAAAGAACTCTGTGCTGGCAGCGGCCCTCAGGTGGGCCTCCCAAACTCAGAATCATGCTAGTTCAGTTCAGCTAGATGTAACAGGTCAACCACCAATTTATCACCCACTACAATATCTGCTATGTTAAATTTCTGTTTTTGTAGTGGGAATTGAACTCAGTGCTTCATGCTTGCTAGGCTAGTGCCATGCCACTGGGCCATATCTCCAGCCTATGATTGTTAAACAGATGTGCAGAAATGTCCAAAAGTTTATTCTAGTAGATGCAGGTGGGGGTGGAGTAAAATGAGTCAAGAATAGCTCTCCTAGATTTGCCCATTAGTCTTTTCTTTATCACTATCAGACGTTATAGGAACTATTTTGAGGCTGACAGTTCAGAAGAACTATTTTTCCTGCTGAGAACTGTAATAGAAAAATCTGACCTCTGGGTCAGCCATACTGTCCCCCTCTTCAAGGCTTAAACAAAAGAAAGTGAATTATAGCAGGATACAAAATCAATACTCAAAAGTCAATAGCATTCCTCTACACAGATAACAAGCACACTGAAAGGGAAACAATAGAAACAATACCTTTTACAATAGCACCTCGGAAAATGAAATACCTTGGGATTCATTTAACCAAGGAAGTCACAGATCTCTTCACTGAAAATTTCAACACCCTAAGGAAAGAGATTATAGAGGATTTCAGAAAATGGAAAGATATTCCATGCTTCTGGATAGAAAGAACCAACATGGTGAAGATGGCCATACTCCCAAAACTGCTGTACAGATTTAATGCAATCCTTATTAAACTGCCACCAACATACCTCCCAGATATAGAGAAATCAATCCTAAAATTTATTTGGAACCACAAACAACCTACAATAGCAAAGGCAATCTTGGCCAATAAAGACAAGGCAGGAGACATCACAGTTCCTGATTTGAAATTATACTACAAAGCCACTGTGATAAAATCAACATGGTATTGGCAACAAAATAGACCTGAGGATCAGTGGAATAGGTTAGAAGATGCAGAGGCATCTACAAAAACACTCAGTCATCTTATCTTCGACAAAGGGGCTACACAAGCTCACTGGAAGAAAGATAGCCTCTTTAAAAAATGGTGCTGGAAAACCTGGCTTTCTACATGCTGAAAACTAAAACTTGACCCAGCTCTATCACCATGAACTAAGTTAAAGTTAAAATGGATTAAAAATCTAAACATTAAAGCAGAAAAACTCAATCTCCTGGAAGAGAAAGTAGGAGGAACTCTTGAAGACATAGGGGTAGGTAAAGAGTTCACGAACAAACATATATTCGCACGGGAAGCTCTTGAAAGAATCAACAACTGGGATCAACTCTTCTTAAAGAGCTTCTGCATGTCAAAAGAAATTGTCAACAGAGTGAAAAGACAACCTACAAATTTTGAAAAAATCCTAACTAATAAGCATTCAGTCAGAGGACTGCTGTCTAGAATATATAATGAACTACGATATAACAGGGCCCTTAAATTTAAAGACCCAATTCAGAAATGGGCATCTGAGATGAATACACACTTCTCAGAGGACGAAATTAAAGAAGTGAATAAATATATGAAAAAATGCTCCACATTGCTAGCCATCCATGAAATGCAAATAAAAACAACACTGAGATACCATCTCACTCCAGAAAGAATGGCTATCATAAGGAAATCTACCAACAACAAATGTTGGAGATGTTGTGGAGAAAAGGGAACACTTCTCCACTTCTGGTGGGAATGTAGACTGGTAACCACTGTGGAGGTCAGTGTGGAGACTCCTCAAAACAGTAGGACTAGAAATCCCATTCAAGCTGGCTATGCCCCTACTGGGAATTTTCCCAAAGGATCTGGATACATTGTATCATAGAGATGCATGTGTACCTATGTTTATAGCAGTGCAATGTGTGATAGCAAAATCTTGGAAACAGCCAAGATGTCTGTCACATGAGGAATGGTTGAAAAAGATGTGGTATTTCTATATAATGGAGTATTACTCAGCTATTAAGAATGATAAGTTTGAATCATTTATACTGAAGTGGATGCCACTTGAACATATACTCATAAGTGAAATAAACCAGACACACATTTGTAAATATCATATAGTCTCCCTAGTATAACAAGCGAAAAGCAGAAATACAAAAGGAAATGTACAACAACTAAAATCAATTGAGTCAGATAAGGCAAAGTGAATGGCATATGCTGCAGGATACTGATCAGCTTTTCTTCTGGATGGTTAGCAACCTAAGTTCACAAGTCAGAGTTGGAGAAATAGAAGAGCCACAAGGCCAGCCAACATTTTGGCTCTAGCCTTTTAAGGTCAGCGAGGACTCAGGACATAGGAGAACCTGTACTGCAATATCATGGAACTCAGGTGAGCTCAAAATTTTCTGAACAAGGAGATTATGGAGCTGCAGGGGAACGAGATCAAAGTTCTATAGTGTGCCTGGGGAGAGTCACACGAAGAGAAAACTTTCAAGCTCTCACAGAGAGCAAACTGGTCAAGCATTGGCTGTGATTCATCCACATGGGTGACACAGACAAAGGAACTACAGAATAATGTACAGGACTACAAGATAAACATAGGGGTAGGTAAAGAGTTCACGAACAAACATGTATTCGCACGGGAAGCTCTTGAAAGTCCTCCTGAGAGGACTTCACTGACCACATAGGAAATATAAAGTTCATGTGTTGGTATATAAGTCTTGCTCTATCTAGGTCTTAACCATCCAGCAGAAAAGTATAAAAATGAAGTATACATCGTGGGGCCATAATATTACGCTGAGCTGTAAATGGCTGTGGTCGACAACTTCTTTGAATAATTCACTATTGTTGTGGAATGCTGACTGTGTTGGATTGTGGTGTCGAGTTCAAGCACCTAAGTTAGTTGAATGGCAATGGAGTGCCCACCTTTGACAGGTGTAGACAAAGGAAGGGGTGTAGAAAGAAAAAATCAGGATGTGTATGTATAGACAGTACAGTTGGGATAGATAATGCTGTGCTTCTACATAATCATATGAGAGGCAAGATCTGCACTAATGGTGGTTGGACAGGATATTATGTCGGCTTCTAGTACTACGGTCATCCACTAGGAAAATAATTATTGAATTTTTGATATAATTCATGTATGAAAAATAAGATAAGTAAGCAGCTACACTCTTAATTCACTGATAAAAGACACCTGCTAAAATAATATCTGTAAATATAATATCATGTATGCACCTTGTACGATACCAAAACATTATGAAAACAGTTTGCAATGTATTAATTTATCGAATCTGTCTTGTTAAGGTGTCTTGAAACTGTCTGATTGATATTTGTACTTCAATAAAATATGAAATAAATTAAAAAAAAAACAAAAGAAAGTGAATTAAAGCTAAACAAAAAGCAAGTACAGAGCCTGGTGCAACCATATTGAGAATATAATTCAAAGTAGTCTATGACTTTAATATCATTGAAAGCTATGTTGAGTCATTATAGAAAATCCCAAAGAAAGTTTAGATATAATGAGAGGTTATTTGATGGAAAAAAGCCCTGAAGAAAACAATATTTTATCTTAGCTGGATCTAGAGAATGGTATTTTAGCCTTAACATGTGTTTCATAATTTACTGAGTGGGACATTACTATTTTAAGAATTCTTTTGAATAATAAGAATTAAATAAAGCTGCTGATGACTGGATAGCACACAGAAGCTGATCATTTTTACTGTATAAATCTGTGAGGCTTCTGAAAATTTCAAAAATAATTTTGTCACAGAATTATTGTATGAAACCTAGCATATGTTTCACTTGCAAAGTGTTGTATATAATTAAAAATATGTAATGAGGAGAAAAATGTAGCTGTATATTTTTTTCTTTGAATTTTCTTTGTCTTTTTTAAATTCTGTGTTTTATATCATCTTGAAGCACTTTGTTTTAGTTCCTTTTCCTCATTGCTGGGACTAAATACTTGACACTCAACATCAAGGAAGGAAAGGTTTATTTAGCTCACAGTGTATACTCGGCTGGCTCCCAGGCAGAATGACACATGACAGAGAGCAGTAGTTCACGGCAGCAGAAAACAGGGAAGGGCAGGAGCTGCGGCTGCTAGCCATCTCCTCTCTCCTCATATTATAAACAAGCTACCCTGAGATGGGGTGGAGAACTCACACAATGTCCATGCCCTCCTCTTGCGCAGAATGAGGGTGTTTACAAACTAAGAATCTTGGCTGTTTGTTGAGTCACTTAATTAAACTTCTGAGCTTCTCATATTGACACAATGTATCAACCAGTATACACTTGTATCAAATTGATTTTCCTGTGTAACAAATTAATTTTCCTCTGTAGATAGTTGCAGCTGTTTCTAAACTTTGCGGAGTACAAGTTATTTCTCCAGGAGGTGTATGAGGACAAACTCACCTTTATAATACCTTATTGGTGCTATTCTGTTTTCCATTATTGTAACAAATTCTTGAGATAACAAATTTATAGAGAGAAAAGCTTATTTTGGCTCATTAGTGTGGAAGTTTCACTCTGCATTTGGCTGGCTTTGTTTTCTTGCATCCAGCAGTACAAGAGCACGTGATGACGGGGAGCCTGGCAAGGCAAGACATGTCACCTGAGGTCCAACCAATAGACCCCTGGGGAGAGTCACATGAAGAGAAAACTTTCTCTCAGGCTCTCACAGAGAGCAATCTGGTCAAGCATTGACCGTGACTCATCCACATGGATGACACAGACAAAGGAACTACAGAATAATGTACAGGACTACAAGATAAACCCTGAGAAGACTTCAATGACCACATAGGAAATATAAAGTACATGTGTTGGTATATAAG
>PVKA01021583.1:0-38454 GCA_004027165.1 Ctenomys sociabilis | reverse complement strand
ATGCTGTTTACTGTATTGGGAAGTGACATGTAACCTGGTATACTATGATTCCTAAAATAAAAATTATTAGCATAAAAAAGTTAGCATTTGATTTTCTGAGCTCCAAATAAAGCAACCAAATGCAATCTGAAGTCCTTCCAACAGAGGGCTCTATGGGTTTGATTTAGAGCAAGAAAGAAAGTAAAAAAAAAAAAAAAAAGAAAAAAAAAACTACTTGGGTTTAGGTTGCTATAGTAAATTCTGCATTATACTTAAAAATAGAACAGATAAAAATGGAGTCAGTGGAGTTGAACTGGAAAAATCATCCAAAGATGAAATGTAAGATCTGCTCTTACAAGACAGAATTTCATAATTCTTTGAATTGATGTTCTTTTCAAAAGACAAAATATATTTTACCATCTATAAATAAGAAAGTAGGCAAATTAGAGATAATCCATGCTTTAAAGTACTATTAATATTACCTCATTCAGTTAAATTTTGAAAAGAAAAAGGAGCTTCTGCTTGCATTCTCTTTTTGGAAACATTTTATCTTTGCTGTTGGCAAATAATTTACTGTTGCTATAAGTAGATATATTATGTAAATAAATGCACGGTAAATATTTAATACATAAAATATACGTTTGCATGCATGCATGCATGTACAATGCAAAATGTTACTGAGATATTTTATGGAAACAAATGGTACTTTTTAGAAAGGTGAAGTGCAGAAGCATAAGAATAAGCTTAAACTGAAATGTATTTCTGTACCTTATGCATAGAACACAGCTTACTGCCTTCTGAGAGGCCTAGCTTTTAAATTCTGCTTCGGTCCACAGACACTTACAATGTATACATTAAAGTAAATCAAAGAACAAACTAAAACAATAAATTACTTTTAGACTCTAGACCTTTGTTTTTGATTTTAGGTACTGCCTTATTTTATCGGACTTCTTCCGATATTCTTTGAAGTACATGTGCTCATTGTATTCTATGAACAGGCAGACTTTTCAAATTTTAGCCCACCTTACTGTATCTAGTTGAAAATTTTTATTTCATTTGATGTGGAACTGCTTTAATGGCATAACTAATACTTTATTTAAATGAGTAGTTTTAAAGTTTGCTATATCTCTTAAAGTATAGCTGCCAAAAATCTAAAATTATTATGGAAAATAGTCTCTAAATATCATTTAAAAACATTAGTATCTTAATAAATGTTTATGTTTGCTACAAATGTCTTTCCTTATAGATCTTGAATCCAAATGCAGATATTCATGATAAGATATTTATAATTAAATAGGTCATATTCAATGTATAATATGCCTGTATAATACTTTACTAATATATTCTGCACTTATAATCTATTTCTACTGAACAAGTACACATAATTAAGATCAGGATAATGACTTAGACCTGCTAGAATTTTGCCCTGTATGATGCTTGATTTGATAACATTAATAAGCAAACTCCTTGTTTTGAATAATACTTTCACAACATATATCCTTACTAATATATTATTCAGTAGATAAAATGTGGTTTGATTGACTATAAAATCCCTTTCAGTGTTTTCTGGATGTGCCTCACCTCTCACGAGGCTGAGTGCAACGGTACCCTGGGTGCTAATACGGCTGGGATTAACCATTTTTATAATTCCTCATGTCTTTGTTCTCTTTTTCTATAAATGGAGGAGGCTAGATTTCTAATAGGATCCAAAGAATATTCAAGACAAAATATTTATAGCTCCTGCAGAAATTTAAAAAATAAGTAAAGATTATTTTTAAGATAGCTTTCAGCAAAGCAAAATTTTCTTTCTAATTTTTTGTTGGAAGCAATGATTATGGTTCAGAGGAGCAGTGATTCTTGTGCCCTTCCTAACAGAGGTTCATTAGCAGCCAGAGCCTTCAATGGCACAGGGCTACTGCTGTTTTCCAGTTGTAAAATTTTACATATGTTTCTCGAATTTTTGCAAGTGAGTCGTTGTAGATAATTCCCTTTTCCTATGTGTAGAGAGTTATTTAGTCATTTTATTTGGCTTATTTTCACTTGTTACCACTAAGCTTAAAGATAGAGCACTGTGCCTTTTGGCCAAGAACTGAAAGTATAAAGAATATATCTGAAGCACATTTATACAGTAGCTACTTTTGAAATGATTGTTCTTTATTTGATCATGAAATCCAGACATTTACCTACTTTTGTCTGGGTGATAGTCAACATTCATTTGTAATCTATTTTTATTTAAGAGATGATTACGTTGTAGACCATATGAAATGCTGAGTAAAATATTGTAGCTATATTTTAGACAAAATTCATGTTAAAATTAACAATTGCCTACATGTTTTACATAATGGCAACAACATATATCTATAGATAAAAATTTTAAAAAGGAGTATTAAATACTGTACCTGTCACCTTTATGCCAAGGTGTAGACAAGAATCATATGACTCTGTGAGTACAGCTTTTATGGTTAACCAGAAAAACAAGAAGAAAAAAAAATTCCTATAACCAGCACGCAAAGCTAATGGTTTGCTTTGTGTACCTGCCAGCTTGGTTGGCTATTAAAGCCACCCTGGAAATTTTCATTTCTTTGTGCAATATTTTATGCTTTTCTTTTCTTCAGGGCAGATTGTTTCTGCCTGCACTCTATTCCTGAACCTACATTCATTCAAAATGGATTGCCAGACTTAAATGCTCTATCTAGTGCTGTTGCTGACTAATAATGTCCCTCCCCCATTCCCTGCTCTGCCCATCCTTCCCTAGTGGTCCCTCTCCTCTCTTCTCCCTTTCCTCTCTCCTCCTTTTCCTCTCTTCTCCCTTTCCCTTGTCTTCTCTCCTCTCCTCTCCTCTCCTCTCCTCTCCTCTCCTCTCCTCTCCTCTCTTCTCCCCTCTCCTGTCTTATCCTGTATTTTCATATCAAACCTGTATCAACTAACTGCTTCAGCACACACACACACACACACACGCATGCACACACACATAAGACCAGAGGCCCCATTGCCCCATTATCAACAAAGAATGCATGATGGTGAAGTGCTGGGCAGCAGTTTTGGTGCTGTTTTGTCTTGCAGGTTCTGAAATTATTTCTGAAGTGTATAAATAAATGTGTTCTAAGCTTTCCCCTTTGCTCTGTACTGATATTAGAGCAGAGTCCTCACGTAAAGGGGCAGCCTCAGGACTGCAGTGACTGGAATGTTTTCAGATAACAAATGTGAGCCTCCACGGCTCTCTTTCTTTTAATAACATTAGCACCATATAGATTTAATAATGAGGTGATGGGAAACATTTTGATGATGGGGCAGATTCTCTGATCTGCCAGGGAGAGCATCTGATTTGCTTGTGTACCAATTAATTATTGAAGCAACTGAAAATAGCAGGCGAGTGCTCTTCCTCCCGAGAAAGGATGGCAGTTTGGTATGTGTGCGTGCCTGTGTGCATGTGTGTGTATGTGCACATGTCTGTGGCTTGGGGTTCATTTTCTTATATGCGTATATACTGCTTAGAAGAGAATTTGATGGGAAGTCTCTTCATTTTGACCTTGAAATTACTGAGAGATTTTCTGCATGACTAGTAGGACAGTAACATCTCAATATGATAGGAATGAAATCACTTTTTCCCCTTTTAATTTGTTCTTTCCCCACACAGCCTGAATGGGCCTTACAGTGAAACACTGCCGTTAATTTTAATTGCTATTTCTAGTGTGTATTTTATTAGCACCTTTTCTGTTTTACAGTGCACTCACTGCTATAGCACCAGATCTGTTGTGAGCAAACAATACTGTTTTGTTTTCTGTTCCAATAAACACTGCTCTGCTGTGTGGTTCCTTCCCCATATCTTGTACATTATTTAATTTGGTTAGTTTGGAGGGATTTGCTTTATGATACTAAGACTTTAGTTCACCTTTTTCTGTTAGGGTCTTGGACTTCCTAAAGTTTTAAGGTAGAAGGAGGACAGATTCTTGGGTTACTGTAAAAATTTGTTGCTTTGTATTGTGACAATAGTGTTCATATGCCTGACATCCTCATAATAATATTAAGCTCTCTTTTTTAGTGTGATGTACTTTATACATTTGTATAAATGTCACAGCCTGTAATCACTTCCTTTGTCATTGACGATTAATCTAAAAAAATCGAATAATTCACTGCCCCTTGCCATTTACATATCGTCTGCTGCCATCTGCTCTTCTCAGCAGCAGTAAATGATGGGTAATTAACTCAGTGCCTTTGTCTTTCCCTTGCTGAATGTCTGACACATATAGATTTTCCTCTCTGTGCTTGTGCATGTGTATATGTGCATGGAGGAGGAAGAGGGCAGTGACGAGAGTGGGAAGTGCGAAGCTGAGAGAAAGGTGTTGCAAGTGCAGTCGGTGTGAGAGTCACGGGGGAAGGAAAAAACTAAGAAGCTGGGTCACGGAAGTGCCCGTGTCTTGTGACCTGTGTCTTCTCAGCCGAAAAGGAAGACTTGCTGCTCTAATAATGGCTGACTTGCACAAGCAAGAAGTAATTGCCTAAAACCTTGCAGGTCAAGGTCATGATGCAAAATTCAGTTGAGTCTTCTGTCTTCCTGGGTGCGAAGAAGGATCATGGGGATGAGACCGTTGGAGGGGGCTCTAACCCGCAGGACCTTCCATCTGACTTCTGAACCAAGAGCCGGAGTCTGCAGTTCAGGAAGTGGACAGAAAGGATATTTCAGATGATCTTGTCTTGTGTCCATTTAAAAAAAAATAGAAAGCATCAAGGAAAACTTACGGGGGCTCAAAAACTGGAGAACATGTAGAGATGCTAATTTTAAAAGGAAATTATATCAATATCTTCAGTTTCCCCAATTTCCTGTTGAAGTTTTTAGCCTCTGGGTACCCCAAGAGTGTTGCAGAAAGGAATATTTTATTATTCTGAAGATTTTAAATTCATTACTCAATAATTCTTTTTTTTTTTTTTGAAACATTTATTTATTTATTTGTTTTAATGTAGTTAGTACAGGCTCTACTGGGTCTCACTATACAGACTGGACTCATAATGATTCTCCTGTTTTTCAGCCTCCCAAGTGCTCGGATTATAGGGAGGTCCCATCATGCCCAGTCTCAGTCACCATCGCAGCGCCCCTGGGGGCAGGGCCTGCACAGCTGGCTGGGGATTGAATCCTCTTCACCTGTGTCTGCTTAAGCAGGTACTTTAATCTGCCTAGCTATCTGGCAGGCTGTGAAATATTTATTTTATAACATGCAAAAATTATTTGAGAGGTGGCTAATTAGGCAACATCAAAAGAAAAATAATTAAAAAGATAAAATATAAAGGAAAGTTAGAATCTAGTTTGCTCAAACCTGACTACAATGCGAAGTCAATCTATAGACTAAGAAGGAGTTTAACATAATTTTTTAAATGGAATTGGTGCATATATATGTATATATATATATATATGATTTTAATGAAAGACTGCTTTAGAATTATATCAGGATCTATATACAATAATTTATATATATATATATATATATATATATATATATATATATATTCCAATGTGTATTTTATTCATTCAGTTAATCCAATGAATAATATATAGGGATATAAAAATCTTAACTAAGATGGCTGTCCATCTATATTAGTCAGTTCTTTAAGAGCTTTGACACTGAATATTCTAAGGATTTGAAGGTTTTTGACTCCTCAGTGTGAAGGTTTAACTATGATCAGTGTACAGTTCATAAAAAGTCTTAGAGCTTTTTTGTTGTATATGGAGTGCCTCTTCATCCAATCCTAGCTATGTATCTCTAGTTTTCTGTCTGCATAATGGTTATGAAAACGTTCTGCTACTTTTCTGCATTGAATGTCATGTACTAACGCTTGAAAATATTTATCTTTTTATTTAATTTTAGCTTTTGTAATTAACTGTTCATCAGTATCTATCACCATGGGACTTCTGAAGGTTAAATGATGAGTCCATTTGTAAGCCAACTGGATGCCAATGTAAGGCCACTGAACTGTTGAGTCACACTTTTTACATTAGTCTAGAATGACTTTACAGAGATGATTTAATGCATGTGTTATGTGATGAAATGGCTAAAATACCACATAGTTGACTAAGTTACTTATAGAAAGAGAGAACATTATAATTGTAAAAAAAATAACCCAGACTACATCTCTTAGGGCTTGTGTTAACTGTGTGAAGTACATACACTTTATGAAAGCATTTAAATTTCATGAACTTTTTATGACTTGCAGGTACATTTGTCAGCATCTAATTGAGTGAAAGATTCTCAAAAGCTTTCCCTGCAATTGTTCATCCAGCACCATTGTTCTCTCAGGCTGCTCTGTGACCCAACAGGCTGGGAGAACAATATTGTTGAATGTAATTGGCATATGTCAGCAAAATATAATTAGTAACAAGCCTCTTTCTGAAATGCTCTTTTTGTTGGTTTAGAAAAGTTGAAGATTTCCTCTTGGATTAAATTATAGCTGAGATTTCCTTCTCATTTGATTTTGGTAGATTTCTTAAAAAAAGATGAATTAATTTAAATTTTGATTCAAGGAGTATGTATTGATTTCCTGTGCTGTGCAAACACTGTGAAAGGGTTTCTAACCTTCAACACATTTTTCTTTTAATTCTTGTTATGAGAGTTAGGTATAGGAAATGTGGAACAGTACATCAACAAGGGCTCTTGGAAAGGTTCAGCCCAAATCAATCTTCCTCCAGTCCCTTGGGTTTGGCTCAGTGAAAGTCCTCTTCTTAGATGGGAAGAAGCTGACTTTCCAATAGCAAGTTCCTACTGGCCTGTTAGTGACACCCAAGGTGGAGAACTAAACAAAGCATTCGATTTTTATTGTACCACCTCCTCTATGCTAAACTCCAGGTCTATTAGGGCTCATGCTGACAACAGGAAATTATGCTGCAGTTGTCGTTCACTAACAGTGGACATTTATCATTTGCTACTAGGAAATATTGTCAGAAAAATTTGTAATATTTAACTTTTTTCATTGGGTGTTGAAAAATATGGTTGTTAAAGAACCATGTAGGGGCTGGGGAGATGGCTCAGTGGAATAAACACTTTCCTGGCAAGGGCAAGGGCCTGAATTCAATCCCTGGTTCCACAAAATAAATAAAGGAAAGAAAGAATGAAAGAATGAAAGAATGAAAGAAAGGAAGAATGGGCACTTCTCTTTGTTCTAGGCCCTAGCTCTGGGGCACATCCCAGGAGAGGTAAGGAAGTCTCATCATCTATATTGGCTGAGACAGACTTACGTTGATGACCTGCTGGGTGCTGCATGGTAGTGACAAGTCTCAGCCCCATTCTCTCATTAAGCTGTGTTTCTCAACTCATTAAATCTGAACTCTGCTAACTCATGCTCTGTGCTGGGATTTAGGCTCCTGGGTTCCTGGTAGGTCTTTCACTCAACTGTGCCACACATCCCCACTGTTAATTGTTGGCATTATATGTCTCAAGAGCCATTGTCACTCTTTAAGGAATAGAGATGGTTTTAAACACAGAGGAACTCTACACAAAATGATCCTTGAGAGTGGAAGACCCCATATGGGAAATAGACTTGTCCCTGTGGATCTATGCAACCCATTTCGGGTCTTATGGGCATGACAGTGGATTCAAACTGGTTTTATGTTTGATACAGAGTTTCATTATGCAGTTCAGACTCATTGTGATCCTTCTGTTTTCAGCCTCCCCAGTGCTGGGATTACAGGTGTGCACCACTACTCCTGGACTTTGTGGCCACTTCAGCCCATCTTTGTTGGGGGGACAGGGCTGGTGTGGCATATGGTGCCAAGAATCAAACCGAAGTCCCTGCACTTGCCTGAGCTTGCCTAAAGGTGCTTTAGTTCACTGAGCTATCCTGCTGCCTCCCAGCACTCCCATTTAACCAGAAAGATTTTAATTTGTGTTTTTCCATTTTTTTTGTCTCTGATATTTTCTCTTTTTAAACTAAATTCCACTTATAAAAAAGTTTAAAACTCTTGTTTTAGATGTAACCAGATATAATATTTCATAGCTAGAGAATTAGATCTATTTCTATGTATCTATTACATCTATCTCAGGTCTTATGAGCAATTATAAGGCAGATTTAATTAATTAATTAATTAATTAATTAATTATTTGTCTTTTTGAGACAGGGTCTCACTATGCAGTTCAGGCTGGCCTTAAGCTCACTTTGTAGCTCAGGCTGGTCTCGAACTCACAACAATCCTCCTGCCTCAGCCTCCCAAGTGCTGGGATTACAGGGATGCGTCACCATGCCCAGCAAAGGCAGATTTTAGAGCAGAACAACGTGTTATGAATTCTAACTCTGGTTGTGACTTAATTGGGGCAGGAGATAAGAACCTATGGTAAGGGTTATGCTGTGCAAGGGTGGCCTTGGTAGAACTATGGACAGGTATGAAGAAACAGAGGCAACAGAGGGGAAAGCACTTAAGGGTTGTTTGAAATAGTTTAGATATGAATCCAATTTTAGCAATGGCATCAGAAATTGATCTGTGAGGTAATTTTCAGGAACAGTGAGGAAGGTAGAGTACATAAGAACTGAGTGCAATACAGGCTAAGAAAGTAATCTAGAAGCCCCACACTCTCTAGTGATGTTCACTGAGCTGGGATACCTCTGTGTTGAGCTCAGGCTTGCACCCATAGCATTTGAGGAGTCAGCTGGATATCTACAAGGTCCTAGAGTAAAGACATGAGGTCTGGGTAATATAAAAGAAATGATAATGTTGTATGCATAAAAATGCAAGAATCATTAGGAAACACAACAAAGAGGGAGAAAGTCTGTGAACAAATTAAGGGTCAATGTCCCCTTGGCATTCACTGAGTAATTAATTTCATTCTTCTGCCCTAAAGTTTATTTTTAGCAATGAAAATACTACTAATACTACTAATAAAATAATATTACCTGAGGAACATTGAAAAAAATAGTCATTGCAACTGTGTGTCTATTATTTGGTTTATATAAAAGATAATTTTCATAACATATTAGGCTTTACTAAATATATGCCTTACTAGTGTATTGCTCCATTGCTTCACTGTGTATCTCAGGAAATCAGAAGTTATGTTGTTAAAAAAAAAGAGATGAAAATCCTAGATGATACTAGATGAGAAAAGTCAAATTCAAGTCATGCCAAAGAAGAGCTCACATTATAATGTGTGATAAACAAGCACCTAACAACTAACAATAAAACAGTGCTATAGTTTTGGTATTGAATATCCCCCCCAAAGTACAGTGCTGAAGGCTTGATTCTAACCATATTGTGGAACATATAGGGGGTGAGGCTTAGTGGAAGGAAATTAGGTCATTGGGCAAGATCCCCTGAAGAGGATATTGGGACTCCATTCCCCCTTTAGCCTTTTCCTTCATTAACTCACCACTACAAGGTGAGCTCTGTGTTCTGCTCAGCTGGAGTGGTTTATTATGCTGCCATAGGCAACAGAATGGAACCAAACCAAGTAAAACGAAACAGTCCCTAAGTGCAGAAGGTATCTTTCATGAAAATGGAATTTTTTCCCCAAGTAAGACAGTGATACTACTCAAAAATACATACTAATAATGCTGAAAGTAAATTCCTGTTTTCACTGTTGTTGTGAACGTGACCTGAAGTTTTGAGCAAAAGCAGGGATCAGAATTCCTCTTAGTTTACTTATTTAGAAATCTCCACTTGAAATTAAGAAATTAAAATTTTCATGTTTTAAGGTCAAATGATTTGTGACAAATATTAATCAAAGGAATAGTTTTGGATTTAAAAGCAAATTGCTGAAATAAATGAGCAATTGTGAACATATACATTCTTTATAACAATAAATATTTACATAGAGACCATTCAAGTAGTCACAAAAGAATAAGCATAGGTTAGTACAATAAAATATTTGGGATGTCTATGTATGTCTCAGAGATAATTTTGAATATATTAATTTAATCTGATTCTATATTTGAAAATCAGTGCTCATACCCTATAAATATGAAATGAATTTCTACTACAAAATCTCATCCTCCATTTACTTCTTAATCACCCATTCAACATATATTTCTAGTAATCTTTTGTGCCATGCATTTTTAAGAGCTAGGGAAAGGACAATCAATGAAACAAAGGCCCTGATTTGAGAACTCATGGTTGGCTGAGAGTGCTAGTTGTACAAACAAGTAATTACAATCTTTCACCCATGCCTGAGGAGCTCGCTAGCTTTGTTTCCAATGACACACATTAAGATGGTTTGGTCCTAATAACATGTTACATTTTCTTTTAAAAGTCAGTGTGTACTCTACTTTTAAGTGGAAACTTGCACTGCTTTAGTTAGTGGTAATGAATAGGGGGACGTTGTTTCCCTGGGCCTGTTCTGCAGGAAGTCCTGAACAAAGCTTGGGCATGAACAGCCTGTGTTCTCCTGCACAATTTCACATCGACTCCACCCCACGTTTCCAGAGGAGCTGATTCTGAACACTTCCACTTAGTACAATTTAGCGAGAGGCACTGAAGAAAGGGGAAAGAAACAAAGAAAGAAAATGGAGAGAAATTCAGAGAATTAAATGTAGAAAGAATGCCTAATGATTTTCAAAAGCAGTTAAGCAGGAAACTAAAGTGTGATAGATAGTGTAGACCCAGGGTCAGAAATCTTGTGCAGAAAATCTTTATGTTATTAGGAAAAAAATGAAAAAACAACCAGTAAAGAAAATCAATTTTTCATTTGAAGAAGGAAAAATGAACCAACATTCCAACTGTATGCAGCATGAACAGAAATCTAATATTAAAGATCATCGGGAATAACATCATGACCATTTCTGAGCAGTACATTTAAACAAGGACATTAACAGATTTCCTTAACAGAGAAGGAAAAAAAAATGGGAAACTTCTAAGTTATCTTCTGATTCTAATTATTATAATCCAGATTGATTTAGGATTTATCACGCAGATTAAATATGGACCCCAAAGAAAGGCAGGCAAACACATTTCCCATCATCCTTTTCTCTTTGTATGAAGTAGGCCTTCAGCACACCTTACTGAAGAAGTCTACGTGTCATTTCATATTTAAATGCCATCCTGAGCAACTTATTTCTGTGTGAAGACTAAAGCCCACAGACAGCAAAAGGAGACTTGTATGAAAAGGAATTTTGAGAAAAGGAGAATAAATTACCTTTCTTCTCATACATATTTACTGTAGCAAAAGTGAGTACTTACTCAACTGTTCATATATTCCTGCTTCAGCCATTTAACCTTTATAATTATATTACAAAAACTCATTAAGATATATATGTAGACTTATCTGTAAGTTTTGTTATCATAGTGTTATATGTAATAGTTAAAAATACAAGTACTCAACTATCAAATATTGGGAAATATGCTAAATAAATTATCTACAAGATGCACTGTGTAATGGGAATTTGAGATGGAAAGCTATACATACAGTACTACTCAGTAAGACAAATCAAATAGAAATTTCTGTATATAATATTTTTGCATTATATTATACATAATAGGGAGGAAAATTGAAAAAAAAAGTATGGTAATTGTGTTTATGTATAGGGTTATTTCATTTAACTTTATTTTTTGCTTATCTTCTAAGTTTTCTTCAGTGAACTTGTATTGTCTTTTTAATAATAAAAATGTTCTTTAGATTTAAAATACCAAGTTTAAGATGTAAAATATATATACTTATATAAGAAGACAATATTTTTGTATCCATGTATTTATGTATATATATTTATAAGATATGTATACATTTATATACATATGCATTGCATAAAATATTTATGCAAATGAACTCAGAACTTGGTGCTGTTTCCCCTTGCACTCCACATGTAATTCATCTCTAGTTTCAATCTGCACAGCCTTCCAACATTTGGCTTTCTTTGGCTCCTCAAACACGTCCCACTTATTCCCATTTTAAGGTCATTGCTTCAGCCCACATGCTTTCTTTAATGTTTTCTAAGACCCCTATGGTTGTCCTATTCTCATCTCTCATTCTTGACTCCAGGGTTCCCTTCCTAAAGATGAACTCTCTAGCTATCTTCTTTCAACCAGCTTTCTTTTATTCTCTCTGTCTCTTTTTTCTATTTTCCTAGAGCATTAACCATAATCTGCTTCTTCATTTATGTGTTAGATAAATGCCCATGTTCTCCTCTACGATGTCAGCCACTTGAAAGAAAAGAAGTAATGAAGGATTGCTGTATGTTCAACACATAGGACAGTACCTAATATATGGTGGATATGAATGAGTTACCATGAAAACACTTCAGCACAGACAGTGAACATTAAGAATTTTATCAGAACAGCTAGTGAGTTAATGTTGAGTAGAGATGGACTTACTTCAAGGTCGTATCCATCAGTATGTGTATTATTTGCCTGTATAAACATTTATAGTTTAAAGTATATTTATGTAATATATATGTCTTATATGTATGTACTTCTATGCATAACTTCAAGCATATACAAATGATGAGTATAATGAACTCACATCACCCATCAACCAGCTTTAATGGTTACTGACTCATGGTTTATCTTTCAAAACACTATCCCTTAAGTCTCTCCCCTTTTAGGTTATTTCAAAGCAAAATGCTGGTACCGTATTAATTTTCCTATAATTTTAATGCATAACAGAAAAATTAAGAATAATCTAACTTCAATTATTCTACATAAAATAAGCAACAAATCTGTAATGCTTTACAAAGTATTTTAAAAATATATATTTATTTTTTCATAAAAATATATTTCTAGTGTTTTCAAAAATATGTATTTAATTTTTTCTTCATCTAAAACATTTGTCCTTGAACTGTTTTCCAAATCCCATCTTATTTTGAAATTAATCTTAATTTTCAGTTTCAATGCATTCAGTAATGGAGGCATTTTCTTTCCCAAGGTCAACTCCAAGTTTCCTTATGGAAAGTTAATCTTTTCATGTACATTATTTCTTTTTTGGAGACAGACCTTTTCCTATGTACCTTCTGATGCATCCTAGTCTCATTTTTACAATCTGCCATGAGTTGATAAATTGCTTTTAAAGAGTATATGTTTGGGAATTCTTGTTCTAGTGAATAATGTGAATTTGTAGAAAGTCAAGTATTTGTTGATTTTTATTTTATTCTGAGTTGGATTGTGGGTAGTGTAGGGGAATTTATAATTTTGGGATCATATAAAAATAATCTGAATTTGGTTGTATGACATTAATCTGTCTTTCCTTTTCTTTAAGTCACTAGCATGGTTGTAATTTCTCTCTGTAAGATGGTCCAGTTGTTAAGGCAATTTGAAATAATGATAAGTGATTTGTTGCATCACAGGGAAAAGAAGTACACATTCTTGACAACTTTGCAATATCTTGGCAGAAAGATTTTTTTCTGAAAAATGAAAATCTCTAGTGAGTTGCTATAAGTATGGCATCTTCTCCTGTGTCAAGCTTCCAGTTGTTATTAAACTGAATTCTTAGCTTTCATATTTGACACTAAACTGGTCATCAGGCTCCCATGTGTGGTGAGTAAGAAGTCGTTAACTAACCCTCACAAGCTGCCTCCAAAGTATTCCGTAGATCTCCACCACGTGGATCACTTGTGCTGATGTCCACTGCACACACTGCATCCACCTAAATAACACTGTTGTGTATCCATCAGCCAGACTCAGACTAGTGGATAAAGCATGGTGGAAGTATCCCTAGAGAACAGGACATCTGACTCCATTTTGATGGTATATTATTCTGAGGATTCGCACATTTATTGACCTCCCTGGTGGAGAGGTCAACATGATAATGCAGTGTGTATTGATTTGGTTCAATTCAGGAATTGCTCATTTATTGCTTATATTTATGTAAATAAAGGACCAGTCTTTCATCTTGCAATTACAACATGTTACTGAATTAATGTGATTAAAGACGAAGTTGGACAAACCTTAACACAGCCTTTGTTTCTGTCAGAAAGAGCAAAGGAAAATCATGTAAAATTAGTATATTCCTAAGGAGGAGGATACATATCCAGTGTTAGTTATCATAACCCCATCTCTTTTATTGTTCCAGTCAATTTCATCTTAACGTACTTTGTTGTATTTTCTTTTCTTTTTTTTTTTTTCTGGTCTTCCCCTCCTCCCAATCCCAGTTCTATGGCTTCATCTTTAAATTACATTATATGGTGAATTTTTCTATAAGCAACAATTTAAGGTCTTTGAGGTGAATAAAGTGAGCAGGAATTTATCATCAGAAGAATTTTGAACAGGCATGCCTGCTATTTTTACCAAAATGATTTTAGGTATCCATTTGTCTGAACACAATAGTAAAAAATACACAATGTATGAAAAAGAAAGTACAAGTTCATACATTTGGCAGCTGAACTGCTTTTTTCCTAGGTCATTGCTTTGTTGTATAAGTTTGAAATCACTTTTGGAGGCAAATAATATAAAAAACAGCTATGGTCTGAGAAATAAATCTTTTTCTTTTTTTTTAACGGAGGAGGGAAAATTAAGCTCAAGATTGTGAATGATTGTTCAGTTTTTGTTCAAATTTATGCAACAGAAGAGTTCTGGCTACTGAAGTACTGCACAAGAAAACATATATTTGGAATTCATTTTAATGCTGTTTGACACACACAAAAAATCATTTTCATGAAACACTGCAGTAACAAAGGGCCTCTGGTTTCTGCTTCACCTCATCAGTGATCCATTCAATATAAAAATAAATTGTGGAGCGCATTCTGTCAGACGCCATTTTATGGAAAATACAGTATGGCTGATATTATAGTCTATTTCTTAAACTTATCCAACTGCACCACCACCAGGAGACATTTACTGTGGGGAGAAGAGAAGCGTTCTCTTTGGCTGCCAGGTACGGAATACCAAGGACTGACAGCAGCACAGCATTTAAGGGCATCAGTCTGGTACAAAAAATGAATATAGAAGAGATGGGATCACTGGGTATTGAGCAGCAGGAAAGGAAATGATTTGTGCTGCCTGCTGGTATATAAAGGTATATTATGCACAATAAGAATGGCTTAGTTCTCCAGCTCGGTGGTTTACCGTGCTCTAGAACTGAAGATGCGTAAGATGCAAAATAAGTTTATCTTCTAGCATAGCCCGGGCAATTATTTGGTATTGATTTTCTGAAAGTTTTGTCTTATATATCAGCATTTTGTTGGCAAACTTTGCCACATAATCCAATCAAGCCAGTGCAGAGCTGAGTGGGGGTAGGGATAAATCCTCCGTGAGCAAGTCCTTTGCGTGGTCCGTAGGTAGCCTCTCTACATTAAGAAAGCTCCTGCAACTGTGCCTTCTCGTCAGGGGAATTGTAATCTTGGGGAATCCCTGTGCCTGATTGCGGCTCTCCTCCCAATGGTGCACTTCTGACCTCTGTATTGATTCTGTTCTCTCATCAAAAGCGCTGATGTAATTCCATGTGCTGGGATCACGCCGTGATTTGCATTTAGGAGCTGCAACTGTGCGCTGACCCCAAACCATTTCATCAGGATGAAAGTAGACCAAATGGCAGATGCGTTTCCCCATAATATTAAAGTCTATTGTGCCATTTGGTTGGTTTCTTTATTGTATATAGAAAAAAGGGCATACACCACCGGCTCCAGATTTTGATTTAATTCTAACCATAAATTGAGAAGTTCTTTAAAAAATAGGCAGGAATTAGAATGGATTTTATTGATTTCCACATTTGGGTCAATAAATAGCATTTTTATTTCATAAAGCTTAATACAAAGTGATGCATATCTGAATATGTTTTCAGAAATTCCAGCATATTTAATATTTTTGTATTATCTTACAATATGTACAATCCTGCAGTTTACTGCCTTCCTACCTAAATATACTGAATAAAAACACTATTTAGTAAATCCTTGAAGAAAATAGTAAAATGACAAAAATAAGTCCTATGTAATAAAATATTGACTATTCAATTATTCTCTCTGTTTCTCTTCTTTTTCATCTTCCTTTTCTGTGCTCTCTCCCTTCCTAATTTTCTTCAGTCTGGGTGGATAATGTTGATAGGAAAATTTTCATAACATAGGCACCTCAGAGCTCTCCACTGAAAGTCAGCCTAAATATACCATTATCTATTGTGTATTCTGCTTTCTTATCTCTCCTGCAGATTCTCATTTATTAATTCCAATCAACAAGTATTTACGGAGCACTTAGATGTAGGTGCTGAATGTAACGGTGAGCAAAATGGGTATGCTGCTTCATGGAAGCTGTGGCCTACATGGACAGACAAACACATAATTACTGTAACAAATGTGAAAACAATTGTGCATGCAACAAACAGGGAATATTTGTATTTATAGCTGATAAACTTCTTTTATTATTCTATGAATGAAATAATAATTATCTGAGAAAAATATTGAAAAGATCTGGGGAGGTGTTAAGAACAGAGATACTGAAAGAGCTGAACATGAGTGAATCTACTTCCTACAAACCAAGCTTCCAAATTGCCCAAATGCCAGGACAGAGAAGGGACTTGGTGCCAGCACAACAAAAACAAAAGGAGCAGAAGCTGGGAGGTGCTCTGTGAGCTTCAAATTCATGAAAACCTTGGCTCAGTGGATCCTTTGTGGAGAAACTATACAGAGCTGACCTTTTCTGCTCAAATGTGTGTGAGATTAAGCCACAAAGGCAAAGGAAGAGAAGTACTGAATGTTCATGAAATACTCCAGGTTGAGAAAAACATATGGAGAATATTCTGGATTTTTCACAGGCTAGGAATTTGAAAACCCAAGTCTATTGTCCTCAGAGATTTTTAAAGAAGTCTTCATTATGTACTATTGAATTGTGGAAAATGCTATAATAGAGGTTCTAGTTTAGAATAGGTTAAATGTCAGATAAGAACTCTTCTTTACAGATCTTGGTAATATTTGATTTCACTTGAAAAGGAGAACAGGAAAGACCAGGAATATAGCCCAGTGGGCAGCATTTGTCCGTTAAGTACAAGATCATGAGTTCAATTCCCAGCACCAAAAATAATAAATAAATAAATAAATGTAAAAATGAGAATTGGAAATAATTTCAAGAATGTCTGAGCTTACAAAATCATTGATAGCAAGGGAGGGCCGTAGCACATTTAGGGTTTAGGACACACTTTTGCTTGAGTCATCTTAATAAATCATCAGAGCAATCCTGTGAGAAAAGATGATGACATATTTTTAGTAATGGTGAGACCTTACTAGACTTGACATTCAGGCAATGTCTTGCTGGGGCTGAACAGGCAGAAAATGAAAATGGCAAAAGAACTTGAATGCATGTCTTCTCACTATAAACTCTCTGCTCTTTTCACTAACTTTGTGTGTAACACAGTTTTTGAAGTTGTGAAAATAATTGCCGCTGGTAGTTCTTAAATATTCATCTACCGCAATAAACATAAAGAATGTGTAATCTTTTTCACAAAAGCACATTTTGTTAAAATTCCCAAAAATACATGTACTGAATACATTGAGATTCTATTCCAGAATTTGTGTATATTGTGACTATTACAGAATTTAAAATGGTTTCACTAGCCCCATAAGATTTTCTTTGTTCTAGAAACCAGAAGAGATAAAATGGATCTTGGAAAAGAAAATGAATCTCTATATTCCTGCCTTCAGAAGCCAGGCTGAAATAGCAGCTGAATTGTACAGAAACAGTCCTGCTCTGTGATAAGTTCCTATACTGGAATATTGAGTGTAGATAAATGATGTCTATGTTTTTGACTTCTGTATTGGAGAAGGATAGTTTAGAAAACTTTTCACTAACTCCCAGTCTTCTACCATATTCTTGTAATTGATATTTTGTGAAGCAGCTAAGTTCTATGAATCACAATCAATATCATGATTGTAATAGTAATCATTTATAAATCAATAATTAGATAAATAACTAAGGAGAATGTTCTTTTCATCAGTATGAGATGAATATTACCTAATTTTCAAGATTTGTGCATATATTATTTGTAGTTTAATTATGCAATAAGTCACTAAATATTATCCTAAAGCTTATGGCTTAAAATCTAGTCTTTTATCTTCTTTAAAAATGTGACTCTTGGCATCTTACTTGACATGTGTATGCTTTAGGTTTAGTGTCTATCAAATGGGGTTGATGGGAATTAAGTCTTAAGTTACATTTTGGGGATAAAATCAGATGCATATATGAAATAAGCCAGTCTAGGCCTTTTACTATGTTGTTTTTACTCATTTAGAAAACAACCCAAACGAGCAGGGGTCTTCTATAGTGGCCAGGGAGGATGTGGATGTAGTAGACCAGGAAAGCAAGCGCCACCACTGGCTGGCGTTAATGCCTTGGCACTGGCGCTGAAATCCTGGGGCCAAGCTTGTCTGCATGTGATGCTGTGGTATTTTCTTTGTCTTTGAACTTTCATATTGCAGCTTGAATGCATTCATTTTTGTAAGAGTTAAAACTTTTGATCAGAAATGAAAAATAGAACCTATAATTTCAGTCCTGGGCCTTCTTAATTTCTCTTGCTACCATATATTCTTATCCTTGTATTTGTTAAATCTACCAAGAATGTTCTTTAGAAAATCAAAGCCCACCTTTTCCTGAGATGATAGAGCCTAATCAAATTATTTCAGCATGATAGGAAGTATTTGCAAAGAAAAAATTGATATTTTTATTCAGAAGGACCAGTTTAACCTCTTCTCTTTGGGAGCTCTGTAGGATGCTTTGAAGTTCATTACTCTAGATGTAAACTAGATATATTGATTCATTATTTCTAATGAGGATAACTTTGGAAAATGTTAAATTGGCATCCCACCTCGAATCGCCTCATCTCAAGTATTGACTATAGTAGATAAACGTAGCTGTGGGTTGTGAGCAGTTTGGTCATTAGAATGAAGAACTTTCAGGCGAGGAAAGACAAGCTAGTTTGAACATGTGTGATCTTAATTTTTGTATGTCTTTCTACCAGCTAACTTGCTTTATTTTTGGTTTTAACATCCTCTGCATGTTGATTGTAATCTGTCATAGTTTGATTCATTTACTGAAAGAGAAAATGGTCTTACACTTATTCTGTACCTTGGAAAACGTAACCTTTGGCAATTAGGTGTTGATGTGTACATTTTGATGTTGTAAATAAAAGGAAAAGGCTAGGTCTACTGAAACAAGTTCATTCTGAGGCCTGATAGTTGTCAGGTACCAGTACTTCATGTATTAGTTCTTACCAAGATGAAATAAAGATTAGATGATATACTACAGATTATAACTTATCAAAGATGAAAATATTTTACACATTTTTTAAGGATTAAAAGATCAGGAAGTGAATTCAGCATTTAAAATAGCAGCTGCTGTTTGTACGAGTGCATGGGATCAAAAGTTACCAGAGATGAGCTTATGTAATGGAAATGTACATGTGTGTGAAAGGGCTACCTGCTGTAATTATTTTTTGGGATTAAAATATATGAACGTAAATACAAGAGAAGAATACATTTGCCACTCTTTGGTAATGATTGGATTTTCTTTTCATAACTTAATCATTGGTATAGTTTAGTACTTCTCTCTAGTTCGAATAGTCAGACCGAAAGTCTGTACCATATTGCAGAATTAGTTTCTTGTCACAAGAATGGAAAATGAGGTCCACAGTTAGAGAAAGAACAGTGGAGCTGCAGTGACCCAAATGGTCCCACACCTCCAGGGTCGTAAGCACAATGGTGAGACTATCAGTTGGAAGGGAGGCCATCTGCCTACCCCTTTCCCGTCTCCTCACGTTCACCTATTTCAAGGTTTGGGAGCTTAGGCTATAGATACATACACATTTGGCTCTTGCCTTTAAGCAATCAATATACCCCATTTCATGCTTATCTGAAAGAAGCTTAGCATCACTAACCAGCTATATAGTTTTGTTTTTCCTTTCTTACATCTTTTTAAAAATAAATAGGTGTAGTGTATCTGTTAAATAGATGCACTCTGCTCACATTTGTGTGTTTCCAATAAAGTGATTTTTCTGGACTGAACACAGCCATTGAGCCTTTAGCCCTATCTTTGGTTGCAGTTTCAATGCACTCAGAAGTGGTGGTTTGCCTGTAGCTTGGTTTCTGCTACATCTGTGTAGAGAGAAGCTGAACGTTTCAAGCTTTCCACAGTGACAGGTGATGCACCTGATTGTTTGGTGATGGTGATTTGGAATATTGATGCTTTAGAAAAATAACTACATCGAACAGGCAATCTGCACAGCTCACAAACTACACAAAGAGCATTGATATAAATAAAGTGTCAACCGGGTGCTGCAGCTTTGTGCAGAATCATTTTCAAATTTTCCTTTTTGAATTATTAAATAGACCATGTCAGAACAACTCTGATTATTATCCAATCCATATGCTTCAACACCAACCTTTTATGTAATATCAAGCGACTGCAGTGATCAATTGGACCAATCATGAATGCTCCCTCATTCTGGAAATAATTCAAGCACTTCGCTGCGCTGCAGCCTCTTATGCAGATATGCAAACACCTGCGGCATTGCATGGGGGGCACAGCACCCTCTGCCTCCAGGAATATGTGCTGGCTATTTATCAAGAAATTTAAGTATTAGCTTATCTTTTTGTAATTTTAATCCTATTTAGGTGTGTATAGCATTGCTATGTAGCCACATCTTTACGGAGCAAAATTATGAACATAACCTACATTGTAAACAAAATGAATTAGGGCATGAAAAATAAAATACTGTCTTTTGTTCTTTAACACTACAATATTTTCTGGAAGCAGAGACTCTGATATGCAGGCATGTAGCCACATGTAATTTATAAAGTGTGATAAAATGAAAATCTCTCACCTATACTAATAAACAGTTTATCTAGATAAATAACTCTTAGAATGAATACTGTGGGTGCCTTTAGGGTTTTAGGCATTTAATTAAAATAGAACAAAAATATTAACTGTCAGCTTTGGGATTTTAGCCTCCTCTCATGAAAAGAATATCCTTTAGTCTGAGAACACATTTGTGAAATTCACTGTGAATAAATGTGAGATGAGATTTTTCTATTTTTTATGGCATCAAGGCTAAAAATGCATGCATAGAAATCTCAAGACAAAACGGTTTCCTGCGGATGTCTCTCTGTTCCTCTGGGTAGCTCCCTCCCAGCGCCTGGATCTCAGAGGGGGATTCAGGGGACCTCTTTGATAATTGCTAGTGATCGGAGGTAGCACCCTCTTCCTAGCACTTTTGCCATCGTCCTGGTGTGCTGCCATCACTCACTGTGACTGCTGAAGAAGGGGGCTTTCTTCATACTGCCTGTGTGATTTTGACCCTGGACACAGGGAGGCAGGGCAAAGCAATGGCAGACATTAGGCACCAGGAAGGCCCACAGGCATCCCTGGGAGCACACTGTTTTCCAGAATGCAGATTATAATGCAGTGAATTTCACAGAATGACCACTTAACCTTAAACACACATCCAGAGCTACAGTGTGAGGCATACATTCAGTAATGACTCTTTTTTTTAAATTTTTTGGCGTCTACTACAAATTGATTTAGATTTTTTTTTGAGCCAATGTTTCTGCAAAAGTACCATTTCTTTTATGTAACAAATTCTGTCTCTTTAAATATATAGATTTCACATTAAACATGTACAGTTTGTATACTACTGTACTCATTTTTATTCTATTTTATGATTTAGGATACCAAAATGACAAAAAGAAAAACCACAATCCTTGTGTTATGATACAATAGTAGTGTATTGCTGGGCAAATTGATCTAGATATTTGCTTACAAATTTGAAAACATATGACATGCTCACAAAGCGTGGAATTATTACTTTAAATGAATGTGATGTCATGTTTCTTTTTCTGTTTAATATTTTTACAGATTAGATTCAGTGTTCATACTACATGGCTTAAAGACTGTTGCCTGTGTACAGATTTTCAGCACTTCTGAGAAGGATAAGAAATTGTCAAAAAATTACGGAAAGAAATACATTTCTCAAACCAGTTTTAGTACTTTGGGAAATGATTTTTCTCTGTGATTTATTTTGAGTCATGGAAAATGAGATATTTCCTAATAGAAGAATAATTGTGATAGGACTCAATTGATTTAGTTTGTGAAATAACTTTATTTTCATTTGGAACAAAGATGTTATTCAAGTGGGGACATGTGTTGATGATAGAAAACAAACTAAAGGCAGGTCAGAGGTATGTGTGTGTGTGTGTGTGTGTGTGTGAGAGAGAGAGAGAGAGAGAGAGAGAGAGAGAGAGAGAGAGTGTGTGTGTGTGTGTGTGTATCTTTTGGCTCATCATACCTGGAGATTTACACAATCATTATAATCAAAGACAAAGCATAATCTTTACAATTTCAAGTAGAAAAGAAATTTAGACAGTTTATTGTTAATAATATAATTTAATAAAAACATTGCTTGTTTCTTTTCCCTCTAGGTTTACTATAACTATTATTGTTGATAAAGAGTAGCCCAGAAAGGTATATTTCAGCATATCAAAATCATTGTCATGGGGGAATAAAGCGAAGAGACAATCTATCTATATATTTTCCTCTTGGGCAATGGAAATAAGGTCTTACGATTCCATAGTCTTTCAGCTTCCCTCCCTTCCCCCCATCATTTGATCACATTATTCACACAAAGAACCAATGAGCCGTTGTGCCATTACCTTAAAATCCTATATTAATGAGACAGCTACAGTTTTTAATCATTTGAGTTAAGCCTTGAATATTCTGTTTGCTAATATCGTGCATCCATTTGAAATGAGAACTAGTGTTTTATGATCTTTTCTTTGCAAATAGTGACTAAAGTACTGTTTTTTTTTCCTCTGTAGTATCATCAAATGTTCTGAAGAAGTCATTTTATTCTTAAGGAATTAATCTTATCTCTAAAAACATGGGTTAATAATGGGTCCCAGAGAGGCACCTAGGGAGATAATGGCCTTGGCATTTTGTTTTCTTTGCAAAAATTTTGGGTACAAATAAAGCTATACACAAATAATGCATTAAGCCAGTCTCTATTGTTTAACAAAATTGAAAGCATGTGAGATGCCATGTAAATGATATCTAAATAACATCTACTTAGTGTCTTCTGGAGATATTTTGTGAATATAAGGAAGGATTTTTTTGCTTAATCTTTCATTATGGGAAATTTGCTTTTATACACCAAAATTACTTAGAAGGATTTTTTTTTTTTTGCTAGCTCACACTGCCTTAAAGGTGGGTCTGGTGCAGCATGTAGAGCTGGGGACCAAAGTGTGGTCCCCTGCACCTGACTGGGATCGTCAAGCAGGTGCTTTAAACAACTGAGCTAACCTACAAGCCCCCAAAATTACTTAGAATAGTGCTTTAAGTAAAATAATATTATGCTATAATTTAAATTTTTTTTAGTTGATGACTCCTTTTTAACTTAAACCATGACATCTAGCCAACTCAATACCACAGATGTCAGCATTATAAAGTTAGAAAACTATATCGCCTTTAAAAATTCCCATATAAAAGGGCAGTAGTATTAAACATTCTGAAAATGGTCAAGAAAATCTGTGGACTGTTATCAGTATTTTTCTTTTACAATTCTATTTTAATGAAAAATCAACTATTATTGATATGTCATTCAAAGAAGTTTATATAATCGAATTCTGAATGCCTTTACTCCGTAAGTTCATTAGACGAGCCATGAATATTAATTTTCAAGCAAGAGAAAATATGTTTTTAAATGAAATATGGTATTATTTCCTAAAAACCAAATTATAGAGATAAGTGAAATTTATGAACAAACTTTGATAAAATTAAAGGAATTTATATAAATGGATTTTAGAGGCCAATAAAAATGCCATTCACTTTAGTAAGTTTGTTACATTGATATCACTGAACGTAGCATCTTAAGAACAAACTTAAAAACCCAGACAATTTCGCCTGATCTGTGTTTCTGACATCTCAGCAACCACTTAACCTTTTAACTAAGACCATTTCCAGCGGACATCCTAGAGTCTGTGCCAAGACATTTTAGAAAATTTTGGGTTTCTTTAAAGCTGAATCTCAATGTTTGGGTTACCAAATAATTAAGAAAATGTTATTTCGTTGTGTAGGAGATAGAAGTATGTGTTAATCTCCACTTAAGGTTGTATTGATCAGAGCCTCAGGATACTGCTTAGGAACTTTAGTTTCTCAATTCTGATCTTTAAGAATTTGGCTCATTGTATTTTGCAGCCCTGCACACATGACACCCTCTTCCCTCTATCCTTACCTTGATCTCACCCCTGTTTACATACAAATGCACTCTTATTTGAAACCTTCTTATTGACTTTTCTTCATATCATAATGATGATTTCTGTATAATCAGTCAATCAAGTCTGAGAGCCCATTAACTGCCTGAGGCTGCCCAAACCATGAAGTTTTGCTAAGTTCTGTCTGATGCATTGTTCTTGAACAGCACCAGATAGACCTTACCAAGGTGGTTACTAGCAACCTTATTTTAGCTGCATGTGTTAAAAATAATTTAAGCTAAAGAATCTAAGCAGCATGACTAGAATTTCAAATGATTGTCACACTGAATTTGAATGTCTGTTTTACATAGAATACAACACATTTCTTTTAACCTAGCAGAGGCAAAAAGGGGGTTTTTAGCCAATTGTATGATTGATACTATTAATTCAAACAGATAAAGGAAACAACACAAGTATTTGACTATTTAATCAGATTATTCAGTCTTTTTTTAGGAGATCTTATATTTCCTCTCTCAATAGTAAAAGGCAAAAGATTTATACAATCTGAAGAGAAACCAGAGTATTCCTCTCTCAATAGTAAGCACAGAAATTCTTTTGATTTTGTAATTTGGTTTATTTTTATTAGTGCATATTCATTGCACAGAACACTTGTTTATCCCACGACATTTTCGTAATGGCACAGAGCACACTTTGATCCTATCAGTTCCTCCAACTGGGTTTATATGTAAGGGACCCAATATCCACGTTAGCTCTCACTAAAGCACACAGAAGTCAATTTGTTCAAAAGCATGCATTGCATAATTTCATTTTTTTATTCATTTGTTTATGTATTTTTAAGGGTGAAAATTAATTTGAATTACTGCTTGATTCCTGTTCCTATTTGCTTATCCTAAAGTTTCCTTTTTTCACACACGAAGAGGCAAAGACTGTCCCTGTCAAATGACAAACGAGGCAGCATCAGTGACGTGTTTGTCAACACAGGCAAGATCAAATGATTGCTCAGCAGGAAGAAGCCACGGGAAATCCAATAATTTTTGACTAATTAGCAAAATAATAATAATGTCTCCCTAATGATTACCTTGTACTGGGTTGTGGCCTTTTATCAGACAGATATTCTACTGGTGCAAACTAATACTTTCAAGCAATTTCACTTGATATCGTACATGTGAAATATTTCTAAGAAGCATCCTGTAATTCTCAATTACTTAAGTAATTGAGGCTCTTGTAATCATACTTTTGCTTCTGTCTTGAATGCAACCAATGTGTATTTTAAGTAATATGATAAGCAACATATAATTTTCAGGAACATGTAAAGTTCAAGTTCATTCCATCTGCTTGGGGAATTTTACAAGAGGGATTCATGAGGAGTGACTTGATTAAAAATAAAAATGTAAGCAAGAGTTGTTTTGTTTTTTTATGCTGTTCAAGTTATAGTGTCAATTACAATACACTGTCAGTTTTTATTAATCTTTTATAGCACAGCAAGAAGTTGTTAGTGAAGGCTTAAATCTTGGTTCTGGAAAATGTTGCTATTGTTGACATTTTCCGCGGTTTCATCAGCCAGCCACTATTTATGGGAAACACAGAGAAGAAAGGAACATGTGTCAGGTCATAAAGCCTGTACTGAGCTCTGTGGATTCTCTAGCCTGTGTGTATTCACAGGATTCCCAGCTTAGGACAATGCTGTGTATTGCTCACTATTCTGTGTGCCAGATTTACATCTTAAAAATAGACAGCATGTGTAGAATCAAGGGAAAATTATAGGAGAAACTTACATTGTTGTGTGGCATCTTGTTTGGACCTTGTTGATTTGGTCACTGAAACTGGTGTGCATTAGATCAGAGAGAGAGAGAGAGAAAGGGAGAGAGAGAGAGAGAGAGAGAGAGAGAGAGAGAGAGAGAGAGAGAGAGAGAGTTGGTAAAACCTGCAAATAATCAGAAGTGAAAATACTGCATCCAAACAAAAATAACACATTTCTGTGGCTTTTGGACTAATATTTCAGATAAGTGAACTGTTTTTTGATTTTTCCCTTTAATATAGTATATATTGTGATCTTTTAACTGATTTATAAAGAGCCAAAACAAATATATTTTCCTTCTGTCCATTCAAATCACCAAGAAGCTTATTGCTGGGTAGGTACTGCGTATGCTTACAGCAGTATACAGAAGGCCCAGGATTCATTCAGCTCTTCCACACCCTTTGTCACCAAAGCCTGCTGGGGAAGTTCCTCAGCAACCCTCTCTCCACCAAGGTCATTCCGCAAACCCTTCCCTATAGTGATTTCTATAACACAAGCTGGAGAAAAGCAGCATCTTCCTTTGTCTAACCCAGAAGAGAGGACTAATAGGGAAAGCCAGTGAATGAGAAGGTGACAGGGATGATGGGGACATGTTAATGAGAGGAGGGGAGGGAGTGAGCAAGACAGCAGCAGCTCTGATGACAACTGGGTGGGTCGGGGGTGAGTGGACAGAGATTACTTTAATGAGACACATGGATGCCAGCTCCAAATAAATGCTCAGAGGTTTCTCTTAACTGTCCACCAACTCCAGTGAATTTTCTATGGCTCCCTTCTTCTGCATGAACACAGAAACTAGCCACTGACTGTCCATGGCTAGTCCAAATGCACACATAAATTAAATGTTAAATACATACTATATATCACAGATTTAGTGCTTAAACATATTTTTATAAAAAAGTCTCAGTAATTTTTGCATCAATTATATGTTGAAATGATAATCTTGGATATATTGAGTTAAAATAATTTAAAGAAATAATTTTCGAATATTTTTTAAAAATATGTTATTAAGAAAGATAAAATCACTTCAGGGTTAGCTATAATAATCACATATCTTAGTTATCATATTTGATATTTTAACTTTTTAAGGACTTTCTGAGCCCTCAGAGGCTCTCTCTCTCTGAGGACCAGCCAATTCCTAGAGACCAAAATGTTCTCATTTGCAAGCTTGCTTTTCAGATGGGTATAAACCAAGCAGAGCTAACTCCCAGTCACAGTGTTACTAGTTTTTATAGGCCAGGCCGCTATTCTCTCTAATAGTCCACCCCAAGACCAGGTATTAGACGACTGGGACTAATTTCCCACAATCTACTGGAATTATTGAACCAGCCAGTCCTAAGGGTGCTTGGCCTGTCTTACTGTAGAGAGAAAAATAAAGGCTCTTGCCCATGTTTTCTCTATACTTCCTTTGCCTCCTGAATGAACATGATGCTTTTCTCTGTAGACATTTAGGATCTGAATGTTATGAGCTATGTTTTCAATGGCAATAGTTTGGCCTGTTGGCCTTTCCATTCTGGAATAATAATAAAAGTGGGCTGGCCAGATAGCTCAGAGGATTAAAGCTTCTGCTTGGGAAGATGCAGGGGCCTGGGTTCAATTCCTGGAGTGCCTTGCTGGCTTCGTCCCTTAGGTACATAGAGACTGGGAGTGGTGGCCCACTACTATAATCTTAGCACTTGGGAGGCTGAAAACAGGAGGGTCACTATGGGTCTGATCTGTGCAGTGAGACCCAGTAGACCCTGTACTAAATACATTTAAAAAACCTAATGTTTTAAAATAATAGTATTTTATCACCATGGAATAATATAATTTTATATGTCTGTCTCTTGAAATATGACACACTGACCACCTTAAAAAATTAAGTATCTAGGTTTCTGGACCCTTTAGAACTCTCTCAGCACATACAATGTAGTACTAACTCAGTAAATATTATCATAATAGCAATAATCCAGTTATCAAAACAGGCATTTATTTCTGGTTGAGTAGTCTCTTATCTCCTTATTATCTTGCTAACACTTATACTTGTTGAGTGTTTCCTGCAGGCCAAGCTTCAGTGTTTTTACACATTATTTTATTTCATTCTTATGATAACCAGTTGTGGAACAAATTGAAAAGAACAGTAACTTGTCCAGTGTCACACAGCTGGTTTGCATGGGAGCATTCATTAATTCTTAATTTTTTAAAAATTATATTTGGTACAGGGTCATGCTACATAGCTTGGGCTTGTAGTGATCCTCCTGTTTCAGCCTCCCCAGTGCTGAGATTACAGGTGTGTGCCACCACACCCAGTTTTTATTAATTCTTTATTAGTACATGAGTTGTATATTTATTTAACACAGTTAGGCAAAAATCCTCATTCACAAAGACAATGTAAAGCTATGTATTAGTAAAACTAGTAACAGACAAATAAAGTTGTGGGCACCATAGGCTAAGAGGACAGCCTAGATTGGATGGTGTGTCTTTCAGAATGTACTGGCTTTCTTTACCGGAGCATAGGTAAACCACTTCCACTTTGAGGGTCAACAACATGCATCTCTACCTCTCATCTGGGCTATGCAGGCCTGCGGCTTGGGATTGTGTCTTGCCTACCTTTGCCTCATCTCCTGCCTGCCTTAGGCGCGTGGCCTGCGTGTATTCCTCTGGGGCTGGTCTTTCTGGCTGTACACCTACCTACAAAATCCTGCTGTGGTGAGGCACGGTGTGGTGCAGTCTGATCACTTCCACTGCTCTCTTGTGGTCTATTGTATGAAAACTTTTTTATGGCTGGCACTTTCCTCTTCGACATTTGGGCTGTTTTAAGTTTTCTGCTGTGGAGAATATTGTCGCTAGAGACATTGCGTTTTTTTTCCTATTCATGAATATTTTAAATGATGTATATATACTTTCTTTTTTTGAAAAATCTAATATTAAATGATATTCGACTAACATTTTAAATCAGCATTTGACTGGCAGAATAGTTGCAGAAATTTTTTAGAAAATCACTTATTTTTCCCTTGCTTCTGCTAATGTTAGCATCTTATGTAAACACAGGACAACACAGTGATCCAGACTAGGAGGGAGTGTTGGATCCATACCAAAACCTAATCTTTAGATGTCTTTGGGTTTCAGCTGTTTTTTTCATTGATATCATTTATGTCTTCTAGGATCTTAAAAAGGATCCTGGCTTGTATATGGTTTTTATTTTTGGAGGCGCACTTTGACTCCAACATTTATAAAAGCAGTGATTCAGAGAGATTAATTTTAAGACAGCATGTGAGATGGGTTTCAGAGAAGAGAGCTAAAAGCAGAAATACCAGGAGATGCTTGCTATTTTGTGCCTGCTTAAAGCAGAGAGAGAAAGAGCTCAAGTGAGCAAGGGCCATCTATGGATCTGATCCACTCCAGAGCAACACTGCACTGTAACCCTTTGTTCATCTGTCTCCTAGAAGGCAACAAGTTCCTTGAGGGCAGGGAGCACTACAACTGATTCATTGTAGTACTCTTGAGGTACTCAGAAGAGTTGGGGGCTGTAGACATGAGCTGGTGTAGGTTTGTCTAAAAATTAATATGAATTAGAAAGGCAAGCAGAAGGGGAAGCCATGAGATTCACAAAGAAAACTCAAAAGCAAATGGGGCATATGAATGGCAAAAAAAGGAAAAGAGAGAAATCCTACCAACTGACAGGCTAGAAAGACATTCATATCAGAAAACAAAAATACAAAGTAAAAAGCAAAAGGAGGGAAAGTAGAAGATTTGGAGTTATAAGTAGGCAATGAAACAACACAGTATTCTCACTGTTGGTCACTTATATTGTCAAATTATCATTGATCATTTAACTTTCAATCTTTGCCTCATGTATTACTGCTTATAGCTCTCAGAGCTTTATTAATTACTGATTCCCTTGTGCTACTCTGCACTGACAAGATGCCACTAATCAGTCTGTAGTGTTCAGTCTTTGAACTTGGCTGTTTACAGTGCTTCTCGTGTGCTATTTTCTCTTTATAATATTTTTCAGCCCCCAGATTTTTATAGCTTTGGCTTAGTCTCCCCCTAAAAGAGTTCCATTCACTTTCTCCCTTATATTATTACTGGTTTATTTATTTATTTATTTTTTAACCAGAGATCAAACATAGAATCTTATGCTTCTTAGGCAGGCACTTATGCTGCCGAGGTATCTTCCCAGCCCTGTGTTCTTTGTTTTCAAAATGCTCAGGACTATGTAGTTTTCCTGATTTATTTACTTGTTAATTTCTTTTTTATTTGTCTTTTATATTTTTTAAAGAGAATACAAAATGGTAAAAGAAGAAGAAGAAAAAAAATCATTAGAAACATACAGAATTTTGCTGAATATGGTAATAAAAATTTTACAATGGTTGTTTTATTATATAATATTATTTTAAAATTAGTTGTTAGATTACTCAATATAAATATGGAAAAATGAAAATAAAAGAAAAAGGAAAAGTTTAGGCATTAACTGCTCCTTTCAGTGGACGAACATATATCAGTAATACAATTAGCTGAGCTATCCAGTATATATACATAAAAGTACATCTCACAAAAGAGAAAATACAAATGGCAAATAAATATACGAAAAAATGTTCAACATCATTGGTAGTTGATAAATGCAAATTAAAACAACCCTAAGATTGCATCTTATCCCAGAAAGAATGGCCATTATCAAGAAGCCAACCAATTAAGAAAAAAAAAAAAGAAGAAAAAGCCAACCAATAACAAATGCTAGATGGGTTTTGGGAAAAATAGAACTTTCTCCACATTTGGTGGGAGTACATACTGGTACATACAACCTATATGGAAATCAGCGTAGAGATTCCACAAAAATCTAGAATTAGAAGACCCATTCACCCCAGCTATTCCTTCCTAGATATTTTTTTAGAAAAACTAAAAACTTTATAACAATGTTTTATATGTACCAATGTTTATAGCAGCAGTTTTTCATAGCTACATTTTGCAAACAACCCAACAACCCAGATGCCTACCAAATGGGGAATGAATAAACAAATGGTGTTTATACACAATGGAGTATTACTCAGCTATAAAAAAATAAATCTGAGGCCTTTTTTTATAGCTGAATGGATACAGCTAGAGACTATACTAGTAAATGAAATGAATCAGAGCAACATGTACAAGCATCATGTTGTTCACTAGTATAAGAACCTGTAAGAGTAAGTATAATCTGAAAAGATACTGTGAAATGGAAAGAATCTCTTCAATGGAAAGAAACATCTGGTGTGAGGAAAAAGACAAAAGACAGAAGGGACAAAGACATTCTTTTACTTGTCTTCATCTATAGACTGTTAACTCTACAAAGGAAGAGTTTTTGCCCATGTCAATTAAACTTCAGCAATTAAGAAACTAAAGGGATGTAAGTGACCCTCAATTTGCACTGCACATTAGACTCAGTGGAGATCTAAGGTGAATGCCACATCCATGACTTAAAACTTTTGTGCTCCGTGTGGTAGAATGAAGTGTAAAAATTAATTGGTTGTGGTCATCCATTCTTTTACAATCAAGCAAAATGATTTTTATAGGTACTGGATAAGCTCAATTTAAAAATAATTCACTGAATGAGGATACATTTAGGGAGAGAAAAGTGTCTGTATTGAGGTAAAAATTCAGGAGAATTTATTATTTCTTAGGAAATATATTACTTCAAACACAGTTTTGAATGCTGGCTAAAGACCAGTTACATGAGAACAACAAAGATTTGTTCTTTAAGAACATGCAGCCAGATATAATTGTTTCATAAGCATTTTTTAAGGCTACAGGAGATCACCAGGTATTCAGGAAAAAGGTTAGAAAAATAGGATCTTACAGGGAATTTAAATCTACCTTCAGATACATCAAATAATGCTATCTGTGATGATTATAGGTGTTGCTTTTCTAGGTTGTGATTGATGCTACTGTTATTACTGATGAAACCACTCCAGCCAAAGTGGCATGATTGTTGAAAACAGCTATTATTCCTGCTAACCCAAAACTAAGATTGACCAAGTGTCATAAAAATAGTGTCATAGTGCCAAAAAACCAAGGGCTGGACCAAACAGGCAGAAACTTCTCATTTCCAACAATTTAATGATGTAGGATCTTGCATCAGACTCAAGACCTAAAAACCTATTACACTTGGAATAGATACCTTAGGGAAATAGTCATTTCCTTGGGATTGGTGATACAGTTGTACACCATAAGCAGTTTTCATGCATCACCCAAGAAATTCAGCTAAAAAAGAGCAAAGAAAATAAGACATTTAAACAAGATGCAAACTCATACATCCAGTTAACCAAAGGAAAACTAAGTGGCAAATAGATGTGACAATTAGAAAACCGCCCATCTGGCCTCTCCAAAGCAGTAAAAACAAAGGAATAGAATGAGGTTCTAGAAAAAAATTAATCAGGAATAATTTCTCAGAGAACCAAATAGATGGTACCTATAATCAAAACCATACTTGGTGACTATAGATTAGATACAGAAAAATAAAATATATAGCCTTGAGAAAATTTTGGAAGGCATGAATGCTCAGTATATGAAAGAAATGGAATTCATAAAGGAGATTCAAGCAAATATCTAGGAGAAAAACCATGCATTGCAAGTATCTACAACAGATTATGCCAATGTGAAGACAGCATCTCATATATTAAAAATAGGTTGTAGTTAGCAATAGCGTAAAGAAATATTTCTTAAAAATAGCAAGGGACTGTGAGAAATCAACCAAGCAGTTTCTAGATGATGCAAAGAAAAATAACTTAAAATAGATTGGGTTCAATAAAAATCCAGGAGATAACACAAATGATATGAAAAATTTGCACACAGATGCCATGGCAGCAAACTGTCCCCAGCAGGGTAAAAGAATTTGACATACATATAACTGAGACACACAGAACTCCAAATAATAATAATAATAATAATAATAATAATAACAATATTCATCACCATCATCATCATCATCATGATGCCAGGCATATCATATTCAAGATTCCAGAAATTAAACACAAGAATACAATCTTAAAAGCTTTTAAGGAAAAGAAAAATAAAATCAGCTATACAGAAAGCCCATCAGAATCACAGCTGAATTTTCTGCACACATCCTTCAGTCAAGGACAGCTCATAGTGAAATACTTCAAGTTCTAAAGGAAAGTAAACTTCAACTCAGATGAGTTCACCCCACAAAACTATCTTTCAAAACTGATAGAGAAATAAGATACTTCCACAACAAAGAACATCTGAGGAAATTTATGACCACTAAATCAGATTTCCAAAATGTTTCAAAGGACATTCTAGAAAGAGATCAATAACAAAGATTAAAACTCCATGAACTCCAACAGAAGGAATAAATCAGGCAAGGCAAATTAAATGTAGGGAGTAGAAAAACAGAAGGAGCTACCAACAGGAAAATAACATGACAAGGATAAGTGAACACATATCAGTTACAACCGTCAGTGTTAATGGTCTTGATTTACCAATCAAAAGACATAAGCTGGCAGAATGAATCAAGAAGCATGAGCCATCAATATGCTGTGTAAAAGAAGCACATTTAGTTAAAAAAGAATCTCATAGACTAAAAGTAAAATGGTGGAAAACAATATTCATTGTGATCAGAACCCAGAACAAAGAAGGAATTGTTATTCTATTTGCAGACAGCGTGAATTTCAAGCCAAGACTGGCTAAGAGAGGTAATGAAGGTCACTATATCATTGCAAAGTGAGCAAACCAAAAGGAGCAGATAATAATCACAAATATGTATGCAACATATACCAGCACACCCAACTATATAAAACAAATATTATAAGGCATAAAATATCAACTAAGAACTAATATATTATATTGGGGGAGCTCAGTACCACACTGTCAGAAGAAGACTGGTTAACCAGATAAAAAAATCAACAATGAAATATTAGAATTTTGAATCAAACTTTTAAACAAATGGACTTAGTACATTTTTGCAGAATGTTCCTCCAACAACATCATAGTTCTCAGTTGCACATGGGACAGTCTTCAAAATAGACAGCATATTTCCTCATTGAAAACGCTTAAGTAAATATTTAAATTTAATTAAGTAAATATTTGAATTTATCACATGCATATTATTAGGCCATAATGCAATAAAGTTGGAAATAAATGAAAAAAAGAGCCCACAAGAACTTCATAAACACATACAAATGTAATAGCAACCTCTTAGCAACCAATGGGTCACACATGAAATTACAGAAGAAATTAGACAATTTCTACAGTCAAACAATAATGACACTACAACATAGTTATGGGACACAAGGCAAGCCATCTTGGGAGGGAAATTTGTAGCAGTGAGTACGAATATCGGGAAAACAGAGCAAACAACTTAATAGTGAACCTCAATCACCTAGAAAAAGAACAGGTTAAATCAAAAGCCTGGTATGAGGGAAGAAATTATAAAAATCAGAACAGAATTTACCACATTGGAAACTAAGAAAACTATAAAAAGAATCAGTGAAGAGTCAGTTCTTTGAGAAATTGAATAAAATTTATGAAACAATCAAACCTTATCAAAAAATAAAGAAAATGTTCAAATTCATGCAATTAGGTATGAAAAGGGAGAAATCATGACAGACCTTGCAGAAAGAGAATTTTCATCTACTTTGAAAATTTGTATTCTAATAAAATGGAACATTCAGAAAAAATGAATCAATTTCTGATGTATATGAATTACCAAAGCTGAATCAAGAACATGTAAAAATCCTAAATAAACTGATATCAATCAATGAAATTGAAGATACAATTAAAAATCTACAAATAAAGAAAATCCCAGGGACTGACTGATTAACTGCTAAATTCCACAAGCAACTGTTTCTCAAACTCTTTAATGAAACTGAAGGTTCCAGGACTGGCATGGGATATGGTACCAGGAACTGAACCCAGGTTCTCACACTTACAAAACAGACACTTAGACTGCTGAGTTACCTCCCCAGCCCTCAGCAACGCAATTTATAATATCTAAGTCTTGGAAAAAGCCTGTATCCCATCAACAGAGGAATGGATAAAGAAAAATGCAGTCTACACAAAATGGTGTAGCACTGTGTTGCAAAAAGACTTGAGTCATTTTAGGAAAATGAGTATACCTTGAGACCAGCATGTTAAGTGAAACAAAACAAACATAGAAACTTAAATATTGCATTGTTTCTTTTGTATGAGAATTCAAAATCATAGATGAAGAGCACAATAAAGGATAGGTACTAGGAAGTATGGAGATAAATAAGTTAGAGATAAAATAAAATACATTATTTGATTTTAGATTGCACTCTATCAGCTACCCTCTATTTCTCTGTTTGTATCTGTCTGACAGTTATTAAGAGAACACAGAAGCTAAGTAATTAGGTAAAATTTCAATGGTAGGTGAATCACATAAAGAATATATGAGTGTTTTTGTACTATTTTTACTTCTTCCATTCTTAGTCTCTCAACTTTTATGTAAATATAATGTTTTTCCAAATAAAAAAATTAATACAGCACCAAGTTTTGTTTCCTTTGTCTTGTTAGTCCTGCAGGTTCCAGAGAACACAGAACCTTGGTTCCAGTCCTGGATACTTGACTTTAATATCCTGGGAAAACCACTCAACATAAACTATTTATACCCAGTCTTCCTATCTGTGGAATTATAATTCCACAATGTAGAACACATTTTCTAAGTGTTAGTGGGTGGATTAAATGAAATAATTCAAGTGAATCTTAGTGCTCTACATGTCAGGTAGTGTTATTCAAAGAATGTTATTGTTGCAAAATTGGCATTCAGTAGATTAATTGTTTCAAAGATTTTGTAGTTGGGCCAAGTTGAATAACTATAGGAAACAGGGCTTAAAGAAACAGGGTTGAGTCAAATATAATTCTGAATTCCCTTGATGGTTATGTTTCTTTGATTCCTTTAATAGAATCACATACCTAATATGAAATCAAAATTACAAAATTTTTAATGACATTTGTATAATATTTATTTAAAATAAAGTCACTGTGTTGTAATTGAAAATTATAGTTGATTTCCAGAAAAGCTAGAAGATTCAACATGACTGCATATCACCTTCTCTTTCCTACCAAAGAAGACGTGTTCCATCAATTTTAAAATACACAGTGGATACTAATGAACAAAACTATACAGCCACTCTTGAACAGTGACCTCTTTCCAACATCATAGATTTAGTTTTCACTGCTATAAAGTTGGGATTGCAAAACAGTTACTTCATTCTGGCATTTGAGAACACAAGTCTCCGGTCTGCTCCATCAGTTGGCACAGCGCACTGCTGCCTGCTGACAAATGAAATTCAGAGACATTCTGGGTGTGTTCAGTTTCTATCATCTCAGTGATATTTTCCTCTTTGGTTTCTTAGCACTTTTAGTAAAACCAACTGAAAAGTAGAAATTCAGTTTGCTTTTTCACTCTTCCAGCTCTTTTTGGGAAAGTACTCGAAATACTCTTCTGGAGATGGGATGGAAAGAAATCAGTTTCGAGCTAAGTGCATTCAGAGAAAACCAAACATCTCGTGTGGAGATGTTCTTCCTGTGTGCCCTCAGATGAGAAGGCTGCACACTGTTTACTTTAGGTGTGAGGGCTCAGAGTGCAAATGCTGGGAGAGACTCCTTTTTTGGGAAGGAAAACTTCTTTCTACATCTATTGTTTCACCTTTAAATGGGTACAGTAGTACTCACCCCATAGGATTGCAGAAAAGTATAGCTAAGTTCCCATCCCCACCACCCAGAAAAGCAATTTTCTCTTTGCAGTTTTAGGCCTTGACATGTGGGCCTCCTGTGTTCTAGGCAAATGCATTACCACTGAATTAATATCTTATCAGTCCTGAATTGAAAATTAAGTGATAAAAATTATATAATGAAAACAGTGACGGCATGTAGCAAACATCTTTCCAAGTTTGTTTTCTTACTAACAATTCAGCACTGTCTATTATGTATTTTGATGCAAAAATTAAATAAGATATGCTAAGTACAGAACTCAGCCTTGTATCTGAATCATTAGCAAATGTTGCCAATTCACTGAATCTGTATGTATTGCCCTTTTATTATAGATCTCCTATGTTTTAACGCGTTGATGTTTAGCGACATCTCAAACTATCTCTGATTCACACAAAATTGTTAATTGCTGTTATTATTATAGATAAAGACCGAGATTAAGCCTGCTCTATAAATGCAAGTACCAGCATGTTGTTTCTCTTGACTTCTGCTCTTCCTCTAAGATACATGCCTTTGACTCAGAGTTCACAATTCCATTTTTCTTTCCACAAACTACATTTGAATGCATCTAACTTAGCATTAAGCTAAAGAGGATGGCGAACATTTTGGGGCTATTTTAAGTTTACAAAAGGCTTTCATGTCAGCTCCTCTTTTGGTCTCCCGGAGGTGGGTGGAGCAGCTGCAGACCCCACAGCCTCACCAAAGCTCCTACGGAAGCAGGCATGCCATGTGTGATTAGCGAAATAAAAGATTTAAAAGTCATACTACCCCTGTTTCTTGTTTTCAACAGGCAAACTGTTTCTACAAGAGGCAAGGATTAGACCTGAAGGAGGAAAATTGGCAATTTATTTTCCTTGGCATAATTTTTCTGACAAAACAGAGTTTTCTACATCATTTATATGACAAACTGTACCCATATCTTTAGAAATTTTGCAAATTTAGCACCAATCATGTACATTTTCCAGTCACTTTTGTTGAGATTTCATTCTATTTATCCTGTTGGCAAAGTGAAAAAGCAATTTTTGTTTGCTAACGGCGCCTTTTCCCTTACTGCATAAAAAATGGCAAAAGTAAGAAGGAGGTGTTTCTTTCTCTTTGCCAGGGAGCCACCGGTGCTTCCATTTGTCTGTCAGTTAAACATTGTTATTTTAGCATAATTTTGTTTTATTTATAGGTCTGAATAATTTCTTAGTTACTTGAAAATATTTTGCCTTGAAGAATTCTTAATAGGCACATATAACAATTAAAAGTTTATTACTTAAATATTTTGGAGCTCAGGAAAGAAAAGTTACTAGAATCAGCATAATCAAATTACCTACAAAACACTATTTCACTCTTCATTTTATGATGAGGATTTTATTCTAATGTTTCATATGTAGCATAGAAGTTCTTTCTAGTTCTACATAAATGAGATTCATGTCTAAAGGCCCTCCAACTTCCAAAAAAATTCCTCAAATACAGTTTTAACTTATCATTCAGCTGTGTCCTCCCATCATTCAATGAAGGTTTGGAAAGGAATTTTTGATACGCGTAAGGTGCTAGTTTCTTTTTAATATGAGAGTCAGTTCTGCTCTGCCAGTCTTTTTATCAAAACTTTCCCGTAGAGAAGTGGCTTTGGCTGTGGTTAGGGGATATTTCCAGACCAAAGTCACATTCAGTCTATTCCCACTTGATTTAACTTTAGCAGTCTTTTCTGTAGATGCAATTTTACAGATAGATGAAAAAAGATTTTAAAAATATATGTAATGGTTTGAAAATGTTTATTCAGAGTAGGCAGAGCATCTGTTGGAACCTTGTATCTCTGGAGATTTCTGAAAGACTGCAATGAATAAAATGGAGAAAGTTGGAAATTTATAGAAACCCCAAAACTATTCAAAGAATGATGAAAATTACTCTGG
>PVKA01021582.1:0-29200 GCA_004027165.1 Ctenomys sociabilis | reverse complement strand
CAGTGTAACAACCATGATTAAATTCTTAATATTTTGTTTAGTGAAATTCTGTATTGTTTGTTTGTTTCTTTTTCTGTTTCTTTCTTTCTTTTTTACTGTTTTTATTCTCTTTAAAATACACACAAAAAACAATAAAACAAAAACTTTTAAAGGGGGAAATATTACTCTTTCCATAGGTGTAGTTAGATACCATGACTTATGAAAGGTCAAAACCGAGGCAGCCAAACCCATGCTGAACCCGACCAGGCACACTGACATGAGTAAAACGGGTTTATTGGAAGCTCATGTGGAGGGCTGTCTCAAGGACTGAGACAGACCCAAAGGGGGACAGGAGACTTTATAGGATCTTTTAGGGAGGGTGCTTGTGGGCCGGAACAGGCAGGTGGCAGGTGAGCATTATTTGTCTTCCTTGTGGAGAATAATTATGGGCTGGAACTGCCAGGTCACAGGTGGACAACATTTGTCTTCTTTGTGGCTGAATTTTGCTCAGGTCAGAGTCAGGTGGGCCTGTTCTGTGGTTTTTGGTATGGCTCTGCACAAGGCCATGGGGCAGAGAGTTTGGGGGCAGGATTCCTGGGAAACTTTGAATACTGACCTATGAACTTATGTTTTAAATCCTGTCCTGGGGTCGAACTCTCCCTGTGCTACTCTTCGTTGGACAGATCCATCCCCCTTGATCACAGCAATGCATGCTACTGTAGTTTGGTGTGACAATCAGATGGGTGGCTGGAATGGTCCTGCTTTGCTGGTATTGCAAGAATAAGGGTCTTCTGTTGTTGATACAGACAATGGAGAGGCTTTGTGGGTGCCAGCCAGGTGCAAGCAACCATCGGGAGTTTTGGGAAAGATTCCAGGGAATGGATGACTTGGCTCCATCTAGTCGAGCTTTTTAGAAGGTGCACATTGGCAACCCATGAAAAATGAGAATTTGCAGCCCATGAAGAATGGAACTCTTCAGGACCAAGGGCCTCATTCAACTCTCTGGCTCAAAGGAACCTCAACATCACACTGGAGAGGCCTCTTCCAGGGCAAGCTGCCACCTGGAAATCTCCTTGTTGGGGTCCCTATCTGGAAGACTTACTCTAATGGGACAACAGAGCCCCCATCTGCTCACTCTGGAGAGACTTGGATCAAGCATGCCTTCTGGAGGACCTCAGGGTTTGAGTCATACCTCTGCTGGGGAGCAGAATCTTGTGTTTGCATACTCAGCCCACCACTCTTAGACCAGTTATTTGGATGGATAGACTGCCTGAAATCTTGTCAAATTGAGAGCATTGAAGGTCAATACAATCTTGTCAGGACTACATATCATTATCTACCTAAAATTCAGAAGATGATAAATTTAACTTCTCATTTTGTCCATCTTTTATGTGTAACCAAGACAGAGAATGTTCCTAATTCCTGTGTGGTTGCTATGGCACAGAACAGGAAGTCCAATTTTTGGGAAATATGTTGACAGTGCTTGCTCTTACTGCTACACCCATAAGAGGAACTGATACATTTTCCTTTAAATCTGACTCAACCCTTTGAAAACCATTTTTTTTTTTTTTGGGTGGTACCAGGGATTGAACTCAGGACTTTGAGCTTGCCAGGCAAGCACTTATTCTACTGAGCTATCTCCCTGGGCCCTAGAGATGCTTTTCATGGTCATCAATTGGATAAATTTGGTTTTTCCTTTGTTGATTGGTCACCACATGGCTTCCTTTTGGGAAAAACTAGTAAGTAAGTGTAAACTTCCTTTATGGGCATTCTGGTTACGTTATGACTTCAGAGGCCTATGATAATTTTTCCTGGAAAGGCAGAGGGCTTAATCCATCTGTTCTCAGAATGGTCGATAATAGATGAGCAGGATCCACTGAACACACTGTTTGGAAATTGGCCCTATCCTTTCTGCAGCAAAGGAGTCAAACCGGACAATTATGACTTGTTGATGGGGAAAAGGTCAAAGCTCAGGTTGCCTCCTTTTTCATCATGTTGATATGTACATATATGTTTATGACCTCCATGTTCTTCTTATAGGTGATATTACCTGAGCAAAGAGTTTCTTTAGTGGTACTAATTATACCTATCATTTGTATTGTGTATAGATCCCTGTAAATTTAACTGAGCCCTGGTGTGATTCTTCACTATTCTCCTTGTATAAACACTTACATGATTTATTCAAAGGACAGAAAGAATGATGTCTCATGGACAGCAGGAATGGTGTTCACCGTCCTCTTGACTGTCAGTATGGTGTGAAGGTGAATGGCGCTGGCTTGTTCTATGTAGACAGCCCATTCTGTAGCTAATTGGACTAAAACTTCTGATAACAGTTGGCAAATTCAGGAGAACTGATATCAAATTATAAATGCAAGAAAGTATATTAGAACCTACTGTTTCATAGACGGTGATCAAATTTAAAGTTTGCAATTGCATCAAGGACTGAAATGTCACTACAATATATCCCACGTCTATATTACTGCATTACCTTGTAACAGATCTCAATATCCTTGAGAAAATATTAAAAATATATAGAAGGGGGTTGGGGAGATGGCTCAGTGGAATAAGTGCTTCCCTGGCAAGCGCAAGGGCCTAATACTCCGTTGGATTGTGATGTTTATTGAAACTATTGAACAATGCAATGCCCTTGGTTATCTAAAAGTTTGTTTTGATTTTACATTGGAACAGGATTTTTCTTCTCTTTTTCATTATTTTAATGACTAAAGCATGTCATGGAGGCCTTGCTGCCAGGTGACATCTGGATGCCATGAAACCTTCCTCAGCTACCCCAAAGGTCAAAAAAGGAAAGAGGAAATTGTGGAGAAGCAGTGTGGTGATGATCTTGGCATGATAAGTATACAAGTACAGGCAATGCTATCTGTACAGAGATAAAGTACTTTTTAATTGGCCTAGAGAATGCAGCTAGAGTTCAACTAAGGTACTGCCGTGTCCCATGGAGGCAAAGCAGTAATGTGCAGGCCAGCACACCCCCTCCCTGTTGACAGCCACCCTGAGGCCAGACGGTAGTCACTGAGGGGCAGGGCTGAGATATGGAACCACAGCAGCACTGGGGCATTAAGATTCAGAGCAAAGATTTTTCCTCAGTGGTAGAAGTTGCTTATAGCAACATATTAAGTTATGTACTAAGCCGTTATGGAAATTCAGTGGTTCTGTGCCTGATGCATGAACGCCTTGTTCTTGTGCCAGCTGGTCTAGAGAAGTCACTGTTCCCATGCATTCAACCATGACCCTCTGCCCGTACTCCACTCTTTCCTCTGTTCCTTGCACTTTCAGCAAAAGCTGAGAGCTGCTGTGGAGAAAGGCCCTCTGTTCCTTGGAACAAGTGGTCATTCCATGGCCCTTTTACAACTACAATTTTCACCTGGTTTCATTTTCCGCTGTGTACCAATCCCTGAGTAAGAGACTGAACCTTTCAAGAGGGTCTTCAGAAACTGTGGGTCCCTGATAATAAAAATATAGTGGAGCTAAAAAGACACAAAACATGAATGCTCAGCACAAAAAGAGTACATTAAAATGTTCCAAAAAGAAATCTACTAGACAGAGACCGGCAAGATAGCTCAGTGATCTAAAGCACCTGCTTAGGCAAGCACAGGGACTGCAGTGCTCCATCCCCGGCACCATGTGCCATGCCAGCCCTGCCCTCAGAATGGGCTGAGCTAGCCACAAAAAAAAGACAGAAAAAAGGAAGGAAGGAAGGAAAGGAAAGGAAAGAAAGAAAGAAAGAAAGAAAGAAAGAAAGAAAGAAAGAAAGAAAGAAAGAAACAAAGAAAGAGACAGGGAGACAGCTCAGTAGAATAAGTGCTTGCTTGGCAAGTGCAAGGGCCTGAACTCAATCCCTGGTTCAAAAAAAAAAGGAAAGAAAAAAGAGAAATCCACTAAATGAAAAATATGACTAAAAGTATGGGCAGCAGAAGCAACTGCTCTTTGAAGAATGCCGTACCTAAAGACAAGCCTGTGATTGGCTGTCCATTCATGATAAAAACAATGTACAAAATAGGAATAGAAGGTCTTTATCTTAGCCTGGAGAGACATCTTTGACAAACCAACTGCCAACATCATACTAAAGGAAGAGAAGCCATTTTCCCTCTAAAATCAGGATCAAGATGTCCACTATCACCACTTGTGTTTAATATAGTTCTTGAAACATTAGCTAAAACAATGACACAATTAAAAAAAAAGTCATATGAAGTGAAATTAAAAAGAAAGAAGTTAAATTATCATTATTTTCTCATGAATGATTCTCTACACAGAACACCCACTGTTCCTTGGAACAAGTGGTCATTCCACGGCCCCTTTACAACTACAATTTTCACCTGGTCTCATTTTCTGCTGTGTACCAATCCCTGAGTAATATTAGTAGAACTAATATTATAAACAGAAATAATGTCAAAAATAACATAGTCATCTCAGTAGATGCAGAAAAAGCCTCTGACAAAAATCCAGCCTGGCCTGGAACTTCTGGATTTATGTGATTCTGTCTCAGCCTTCACTGTAGCAGAAAGGTTATTGTTTAAAACTCTCATAGTAAGTCATGGTGACACAAGCCTGTCATCCCAGCACTCTGAGGCTGAGGTAGGAAGATCACAAGTTCAAACCCAGTCTGGAAAATTTAGTGGCACCCTGTCTCAAGATTTAAAAATGGGATAGGATGTAGCTCAGGGTGAAGGTCCTGGGTTCAAGACCAAGTACTGAAAAAAAGTTGATTTTTTTTTTAAGTTGATTTTTGAACACTGATTTTGTAGCTGTAAAACTTGAGGCATGTGTGTGTGTGTGTATTTGGTGAGGTCTCTGTGTAGATTAATGGTCATCAATGTACTGCCCCCTGGGGGAGTCTTGGGAATATGTAGAAGAAGTTTCTTGTGCCCAAAATTTATACATCAAAATGTGTATTATTTTAGCATATTTTTTGTTTACCTTTTATATGAAAATAAAAGCACTACAGTAGATTTTTTTTTTAAATAAATGTGTGCGCTGGATGTAGTGGCACATATGTACAGCCCTAGAACTTTGGAAGGCTAAGGCAGAAGGGCTGAAAGCTGGAGCCCAGTTAGGCAACTCAGTGATTTAGTAGGATCCTGTCTCAAAAATAAAAAATAAAAAAAAAGAGCTAAAAGAAAAAAGGGCTGGGGATGTAGCCAACCAAGGCTGGGGATGTGCCTGAAAGCCACTATATGTCCAATCTCCAGTCCTGGGGATAAAAAGAAAAGAAAGAAAAACTAAGTATGTGTGTCCAAGCAGACTATATTGTCTGAGAGTAGTCTGAGCATTTCCTTTCACAACACAAAGGTTGACAGTAACTTTTATAGAAAGAAGTTGGGTCTGACAGGGCCATAAACGTCTGAGGTTTTCGAGTATGTCTTTATTTCCAGTCATACTTTTGAATCCTCATTGTGACCATCTTGATTGCCAACGTGGCTGGCTTGAGAGCTGTCCAGGGGCCGAGGGAAGCATGCTGTGGTTGTGTCTGTGGGCCCTGCAGGTGTGACCTTGGGCCCTGTGTCTCCCCGGCCCTCCCTCCCGCTGCCGTGAAGTGAGCAGCTTGCTCCGCACGCCCTTTGCCATGACATTTCTGTGTTGGAACCACACAGCATGGACTCAGACTTTTGAAAGTGTTTTGCCCAGCAGTGGAGGAGTAACCAGTACCTTCACTTGCTGTGCTCTCCAGTGTGGGACAAATGCTGGACACAAGTGATGACGGGCATACCTGGCTCCATTCCTAACCTGAAAGGAAAAGTTTCCACCTCTTCCTAAGGTTGTCGTTCAAATCACCAAAACTACTGAATTTCCTCACCAGTCCTCATCTGAGATGTTTGCATTTCTCTTTATGTGATGAACTATAAGTGGACTTGCCAGCCTTGTTTTGTTTTTGTTTTTTTGAGCACTAAGGTACACAGGCTGGCCCTGAATTTGCAGTCTTCCTACTCTAGGGCCCCCAGTGCTGAGATGTATCACCCAGCCCAGCCACCATTTGGTCTTTTTTTTTTTTTTTCCTCTTGGTGGCACTGGGTATTGAACTCAGGCCCTTGCGCTTGCCAGGGATCCATTTGGTCTTATTTGTGATTGATATTTTCCTTTTTTGTGGTGCTGAGATGGAACCCAGGTCTCAGGCATATGGCATGGTAGGTAAGCCCCATGCTGCTGAATTATATTCACACATTGTACATAACTTTCTTAGAGTTAAACACATCTGGACTTTCTGGGTGTCTCAGTTACTCTTCTCTCATTGCTGACAAAATACCAAATACTCCCCCAATTTTTTTTCCAACACCCAAAATTAAGGAAGGAAGTCAGTTAGCTCACAGTTAGTGGAAATTTCAGTTGATACTCAGCTGGCCCCAAAGCAACTATTCATGGTGGTGGAAAAGAGCAAGAGCAAAAGGAGTGGCCACAGCTCGGGCAGCTAGCTGGCCTCTCTCCCCTCCTCACATTGTATTGCAGATTACCTGCTCAGGGCGGATACAGCACCCACATCCACAATAATCACGAAAGTATGTGGCTGTGGTGGGACAACTAGACACAAACCATAACACTGTGATAAACCCCTCTGGGCCCCAATACATTCCCTTTGTCTGTCTGTCTGTCTGTCTGTCTGTCTGTCTGTCTGTCTGTCTGTCTCTCTCGTATATACTGTTACTCCCATTCCCTTTGTTATACTGGGGTTGAACCCAGGGCCTTATACATGCCAGCAAGCACTCTACCACTGGGCTATATCCTCAGCCATCGCTTGCTATAGCTTTCATGTAGGATTTCTGCCTTTGTGTTCCTGAGACAGATGCATTACTTTTATGGCTCATGGCTTCCTTGGGAAGTTTAAGTACCAAATCATGTTTGCCTCATAATGGGAGTTGGGGGCACTTACTGGCTGGCCACTTGCCCTTGTCTGTGGGCCTCAAGGGTTGTGTGGGGAGGCAGGGTCAGATTATTCTCCACAGAAACATGTACTGGTCCTTGATGTTGTGCATTACCTCCCTGGTATCCCAAGCTGCCTGAAACTATTACCCAGGAGCCTCAGTTCAGGCTTATCCAGGGAACTCAGAGCAACTATATAGATTTACCCTGGCTGCATGAGTGGGAGGAGCCAGGCTGGGTCTGCCAAGCAGTGGTGCCAGGCGAACCACATGGACACATAAGGTGGTGTCACATGGTGCCAGGACTCTGTGGCCCATGCAATCTTCCCTGAGACTACATGTGAGCAACCCAGCTTTGAAGACAAGTGACCCCAGAGTTGATAGTTGACCTATAACTAAAGCTTTCCAGCCTAAGCAGTGAAGGTCCTGAACATTAAGATCTTTAACTATAAGGGCTGGCCAGATAGCTCAGTGAACTAAAGCACCTGCTTAGGCAGAGCACAGTGGCTGGGGTTCAATCCCCAGTGTGTTGTGTTGGCCCCACCCCTAGGGTGTGCTGAGGTGGCAACTGAGACTGGGCATGGTGGCACATGCCTGTAATCCCAGCGCTTGGGAGGCTGAAAACGGGAAGATCACTACAGGTCCAATGTACATAGTGAGACCTTGTAGTCCCTGTAGAACCTGTACCACATGCATAAAATTAAAAATCTTTAACTGTAAAATGGGAGAAAACTTTTGGTCACAGTGGCAGACAAGACAATGGCCTCACCAAAGATGTCTACACTATAATCCCTGAAGTGCCAGGGAGATGGCTCAGCAGAATAAGCACTTTCCTGGCAAGCGCGAGGGTCTGAGTTCAATCCCCGGTTCCACCAAAAAAAACCAAAAAAAAACAAACCACTATGATCCCTGAAGTCTGTAAATATATTAACATGGCATGGGAAAGCAAGCTTATAAAGTCTAAAGACTGCTATCTGGCTGGTTTTAAAAGAGGAAGTTAGATGTGGTAGTACAGGCCTGGAATCTCAGCACTCTGAGAGACTAAGGCAGGAGAATTGCAAAATCTATCCCCAACTAGGCAATTTATTGACTTGGGGAGCTCCAATCTTAACAAAGAAAAGCAAGCAAGCAAACAAACATGCACGCTAAAAAAGAGTGTTGGATTATCCAGCTGGGTCCACTTTATTTTTTTTAATTTAATTTTTTAATTCCTTTATTTATTACAGTGTCTCGCTACACATCAAGGATTCTTTTTTCGCGGAGGTGGGGGGCGAGCTCAGCTGGCCCTGTGGGGAGGGGCTGGCATGGCATGTGGTGCTGGGGCTCGAACCGCGGTCCCTGAGAGGTGCTCTAGACCGCTGAGCTATCTTGCCAGCCCTGGGTCCACTTTAATAACAAGGCTTCTAAACACTAGCAGGACAGACTGGGAAGATAGCTCAGTGGTACAAGTGCCAACTTGGCAAGTGCAAGCTCCTGAACTGGTTCCTGGTATGTTAAAAAAAGTGGAAGGAACAGCCAGTTATGGTGGTGCACACCTAGAATCCTAGCTACTGGCTAGGTGGAAGCAGGAGGACTGCAACTTTGAGGGTAGCCTGGGCACCTTAAGAAGACCTTGTTTCAAAAAAAAAAAAAAAAGAAAAATTAAAAGGGCTGGTTATGCAGCTCTCATCCAGCATGTCTGAGATCTGGGTTTGATATCCAGAACTGAGTGTAGGAGGAATAGGAAGCAGAAGAGTAGGAGAGAGGTTTGGTTATAGAAGTGAGGCACAGAGTAATGTAACAACAATACTGGTTTTAAAGATTGAATTTGCAAAAAGCAAACAGATAGATTCTCCCCTAGAGGGTACTCAGGAAGGAATGCAGTCCTACAGCACCTTGATTTTAGGCTATTGATATCTATGTTGGATGACAGACCTGTAGGATAACACATTTAGGGAATTATTTTTATTTTTTGAGACAGAGCCTTAATTTGTGGTTACTTGAACTGACTAAGTGGCCCAGGACTTGACCAAGTCACCTCAGTCCTCTTGTCACAGCCCAGCACATGCTGGGCCTACAAGCACGTACCACCACACATGGTGGGAATTTGATTTAGCACCCAAAAAACCAGCACGATGTTCTCTTGGATTCAGTCTATACCACTGAGACAGACAGGTCTCATCAGCTTGTTCATTCACCCCTAAAACGTTCATGTCTACTAGGGGTCACTTGGATGGTACCTCCTCCTGCCTTGGCTTTGGTTTGTACTTTGCACAATGGGCATTTTGACTTCACAAGAGTCCTAGGAGACAGCTCTTCCATGGTTCTAAGCTCAGATAACTTCTGGAAGGGGAGATTTGTCTCAAAGATTACCAGTCCAGCTTGTGTGTAGGGGAAGTTATGGAGATTACAGATTGCCACTGCCCACAGTGAGTGGATTATGCCCTGGAAGGCTTGGGGAGTTTGGTTGGCTAGGATGAGCAGACATATCTAGCCCAGTGGTCCTCAAATTAAGGTGGACATTAAGAATCACTGGAGGAATGACATCTGGACAAAAATAAAAACCAAAATTAAACAAAAACCCATCTACATGTCTGGGGCCATCCTAGGTCAGTTAATATCAGAACTGCTGAAGATGAGGCCAAGAAAATACACCAGGCTGTATTTCTCCAAGGAAGATATACCAGCGCCTTCTCTCAAGGCGACTTCAATGCAGGCTGAGGTGCAGATGCATGCAACTACTTCTGACGCAGTGGACAGATCATTAGCAAGGCAACCATCACAAGCAGCAAGCGGTCTTGGGGCTGAAGCTTCTTCTCTACCCAGCCCGCCCGGCCTCAGGAGCGACGTGTCCTCGGCCACAGCTCAGCGTGGGGCTGTGCAGCGCCTTCCACATGAGCAGCATCTGGTAAGGTGCAAAGCGGTGCACAATGAGCAGCTCCCGGTAAATGCAGGGGTCGAAGGAGGAATGCGGTACTCCAGGGAGCTGCACGCCGAAGGGCCGGACACCCTCGTGGCCACTGGGCTCCAAGTGGACCTGCTGCAGGCACATGCCCATATAGGCGTCGTCGATGGGGAACAGAGGTGTGCGGCGCGCAGCCATGCGCAGGGCCTGGACCGTGTGGCTCGACAGGAGGAAGCCCCCGCCGCTGCAGTACGCCGGGTAGACCTCCCCGGGGAAGATCTGCGGAGGCACAAAGTACTTGCTGGAGCTGTCCCGGACAGGCACAGAGCCGTGCATGAGCTGCCCGGTGAAGAGATGGCGGTCAGGCAACTGCGCCTCCAGGAAACGGAGCACGTTGGCAGTGTGCACGAAGACGTCATCGTCGCAGCTGAGCAGGAAGCGCGCTCGCGGGCAGCGCGCCGCCAGCCACTCGAGCAGGTGCAAGTGCTTGAGCGTGAGGTTGAGGAAGGTGTCGGTGAAGGCCCACTGCAGCACGTCGCCGTGCTCACGCGCTTCCAGGCCCACCAACTCCTCCAGCTGCCGCGCGCCCGCAGCCTCCTGGGGCTCCGGGGTGCCCAGCAGGAAGAGGCGGCGCACGGGCCGCCCTCGGTCGCTTCGCTCCTGGCCCCACGTGCGCCGGATGAGCTCGCGGCGCTCGTAGTTCGCGGGTGCCGACTTCACAGCCAGGAGCAGGAAGACCGCGTGGTGGCCTGCGCACTTGGATGGTGCGTCCCAGAGCTGCGGGAAGTGGCGGCAGTGCCGGTACCGCAGGAAGTCCTGGATCCTTGCGGGCAGCTGCGCGAAGCCGGCCACGCCGTTCGTCGAGGCGTTGGCCACACACGGACTTTCGGGCTTCAGCGCTGAGGGCTGTGCGGCAGCAATGGGGACATCAGTGAGATCTGCCTCCTCCACCTCCTCCTCCTCGGGCTGGGACTGAAATTCTCGGAGGAGCAACAGGCGCAGGGCCAGGAAGCTCATGCCCAGCAGCAGAAAGGTCACAGTCTTCAGATTCACAGACCTGCGGTACAGAAAAGCCATCTGCGGGGAAACCAAGTCAGAAGTGAACTGGGAGTCATCTTTGATAACTGAAGTAAAAAGGAACCAAATTCAATATTACGCTGAGGTATCTCATGCCCCCAATCAGGAGGATTTTTTTTTTTTTTTTTTTGGTGGAACCGGGGATTGCACTCAGGCCCAATGCGCTTGTCAGGGAAGCGCTTATTCTACTGAGCCATCTCCCCAGCCCTTCAGGAGGATTCTTTTAACCTGCAAAGCTGTGATTCTCCTTGTTGCTCCCTGTCCCCTATGTGTCACCTGGGCCAGCAGATTCACATCCAAAGTCAGTCTACATTTTGCCGTGAGTTCATTTCATCTCTTTGTCTCACCATAGTGAACAGTACCGCCACTCATCCAGTTCCTCCAACTTGTCCTCCTCACGCCCTTTGACTGGGCATCATACATTTCTCTCATGTTTATTCCCTTTTCTCCATATCTGTTCACCTGGATCTTCTCCAATCTGTTCACCTCATGGAGGTCATGGACATAGGAGGTCATAACCCTGTCATTCTGGCAGCACTGCTTAGCACTGCATTACCTGACCCAGTGGGTCTGAGTGTTCTCCTCTAAGGCACAACTTAGCAGATTACTACACTTCCAGGTTGTGAGCAATACATGAGCATAACATGGACCCTGAATGACTGATACCAATATTGTCACCTTTTGGCATCCTTCAGTTCCACTTGCTTCTACTGTGACTGCCAGTATTTCTTGCTGTGCCTCACACCCATAAGGTCATACTGTCTCCTGTGTAGCCCACCCAACTGCACCCCAAGTGTGGGCTTCATGAAGACCTCAAGGAGGGTACACACTTGTAATATGTGTACTCAAGAGGTGGAGGCAAGGACTGCTATGAATTGATGGCCAGCCTGGACTGTATATTGGGACTATCTCAGAAAACCAAGCCACGCCAGAACTCAGGACAAGTCCCAAATCATGCCAATCATGCCAACCTTTTAATATTATCCTGTTAAACATACTTAGTCATACTGGCTTGTCATGAACATACTTCTTTCTGTTTCATGGATCCCACACTCTCCAAAGTTAAGACCTTTAAAAGGAGTGAAAGAGCTCCACATATGCCTTTCACCTTTGTTCAGCATGACCCCTTTCTCTACTGGGAACCTCAAGCCCCGAAGTCAGACTCCTGTCACTTAGCAGCCCCTCCCCACTGTGTTCAAGCCAAACACTTTCTCTACTGGGAACCTCAAGCCCCGAAGTCAGACTCCTGTCACTTAGCAGCCCCTCCCCACTGTGTTCAAGCCAAACACTTTGACTTCTTCCTTTCTGCACCCAACCCACAGTGCAGAAATTGGTCTTTTTACTGATACTAGAGGATAAGGTTAAACCCAGGGCCTTCACAGCAAACTACAACCCAAGGCTTTTGTTATTTTTGAGTCAGGTTCTTGCTAAGCTGCCCAGGTGGAACTTCAACCTGAGGTATCCTGTCTCAGCTTCCCCAAATTATAAGTATTCATCACCGTGCCCAGTTAGGCCTGGTCACCAATAATTACTAAATATTTATTTATTTATTTATTTTTGGCGGAACCAGGGGTTGAACTCAGGCCCTTGTGCTTGCCAAGGAAGCACTTATTCCACTGAGCCATCTCCCTGGTACTAAATATTTTTTTAGCCTATACAGTTCTACTCCATCAGTAGGTTCATCCAAGCCAGCCTTTCCTGCTCAGACAAGAGAGCTTTCTGCCTGGTCTCTTCTCCCACTGTCTCCCTTCAACCTGGCCCTCTGTGCTTCAGCTGGAAGGCTTAGACAGGGCAGATGTAGATGTCATTTCTTTTCCCCCAGCTTCTGTGGGAGCCTCCTCTCTTGGCAATCAGCCGGTCAGCAATCATAGCTGTCAAATGTTAAGCCTCTTCCTTCCCTGGAGCTTTTCTTGTGCTATTCACCTGTCAAGACACACACACACACACACACACACACACACACACACACACACACTCAGCCTAGGTAAAGTTTCCTGTTTGATTCATTTAATTTTTTTTAGATAGCACCTGTGCCTTCCATTCTTGACTTAAATTTGCTATTCTCCTGCCCTAGCCTCCAGAGAAGCCAGGATTATAAGGCACATGTCACCATGCCTGACTCCTCGGTTCACTTGAAGGATATGTCCTTATGGGATCTTTAGTGAAGCTCAAAGAAGACCAGGTGTATTGTTTACCATTCCCAAGTTATCTCTCCACCTGTCTGTCAGCTTCTTGAGGTCAGGGGTCACATCTGTGCTGTCCACTATTGGATTCCCTGTGCCATGCACAACACAGTGGGGCAAACATTGGTTTCCTAGATTTGAATTCTAACTCTATAACCTGTAGCTGCATGCCTAAGCAAGTTGATGTCCAGTGGTGGTAAACTTATGTCACACATCATAGCAAGCTGTTTATCATTGAAAGCTCTAAATAGTTTCACTGAAGTAGGCTTTTTTTTTAAAAAAAAATTATGTATTTGGTACAAGGTCTTACTAGGCAGCTCAGACTCATAGTGATCCTACTGTTTTCAGCCTCCCCAGTGCTGGGAATATAGGCATGCGCCAGCACCCCTACCTAGCCTTGGTTGCTGGCTCAGTGTGCCCAAGGGTGGGACCAGTGTGGCATGCCTAAGCAGGCACTTAGTCTGCTGAGCTATCTTGCCAACCCTTGAAGGAGTCTCTTTAATACCGACCTCTTAAGAGTTTTTTGAAGACTAAGTGGTAATGTGTATAAAGCATGTGGGCTGGGTATGCTACTGCACACCTATAATCCTGGTACTCTGAGAGGCTAAGGCAGGAGGAGTAGAAGTTTAAGCACAGCAGGGACAGTTTAGCTACTTTGTGAGCCCGTCTTTAAAATAAAAAAGGGGAAATCTTGAACATGGTGCTGTAGAGGGTACAGAGCCAGGCCCTCTCTGCCTTCAAGCTGCGAGGTTCATAGCTCCAGCCCACACTCAAGGGGAAGGACTGGCACACAGATATGAATACCAGGAGGTATGGATTTGTTAGAAGTCTACCTATCAGAGAAGCAGAAGCTCTGCACTCTGTCAGTGAATTAGAGCTTGAAGATACTCTGGAAAAGATCATTGATGCAGTCGAAAAGCAGCCCTTGTCATCAAATATGGCCAAACAACCTGTAGTGGAGGCTGTGGTCCAGGAGTGCAGTCATTCAACTGAGGAAACGCTAGAGCATATTTTCAATGTGATAGGAGCTTTTGATATTCCATGCTTTATGTACAATTTAGAAAGAAAAAAAATTCTCCCTCTAATGACCCTGCACCAAATTTATTTGTAACAACACACCATTTTGCATCAGAGGCCCCACAGACATGAATTATTTACTCCTCCAGTGATCAGTTCTCACCTTGATGAAATGGGAAGCAAATTCCAGCTTAAAACAATAGAAACTATACTGGGTAGTACAGACAAGATTGGAGATGTGATTGTTCTTGGAATGATAACCCAGTTAAAAGAGGGGAATTTTTTTTTTTTTTTTTTTTTTAAGATCGTACTGCAACAGTACAACTGGATCTTAGTAAAGCTCAGTTCCAAAGTGGTCTATACACAGAGGTGTGCTTTGTCTTGGCAGAAGGTTGGTTTAAAGATCAAGTGTTTCATGTCAGTGCTTTTGGGTTTCCACCCACTCAGCCTGCGAGTACTACCAGGGCATACTATGGAAACATTAATTGTTTTGGAGGGCCTTCTAATACATCTGTAAAGACTCTGCAAAAACTAAAACAACTTGAAGATGAAAATAAAGATGCCATGTTTGTGTTTATATCTGATGTCTGGTTGGACCAAGTAGAAGTGCTGGAAAAACTTCACACAATGTTTTCTGGTTATTCACCAGTACCTCCAACCTGCTTTATTCTGTGTTGATAATTTTTCATCAGCACCATATGAGAAAAATAAAGTTCAGGCTTTGAAAGATCCCCTAAAAGCTTTGGCACACATAATATGTGAATATCCAAATATTCATCAAAGTAGTCATTTTGTATTTGTACCTGGTCCAGAGGATCCTGGATTTGGTTCCATCTTACCAAGACCACCACTCGGTGAATGCATCGCTAATGAATTCAGACAAAGGGTACCCTTTTTAGTTTTTACTACTAACCCTTGCAGAATTCAGTATTATATGCAAGAAATTATTATCTTTCATGAAGACTTAGTGAATAAAAGTGCAGAAACTGTGTCCACTTTTCTAGTAGCAATTTGGATTTTCCTAATCATTTCATGAAAACTCTCTTCTTCCAGAGTTACTTGACCCTGCTGGCTCTTTATGTCTTCCTGGTGTACTGAGCATATGACTATGCCTTGAGAGTGTATCCTGTGCCCAATATGCTTGTGATTGCAGACAAATACAATCCATTCACTGTGACCAGTACTGAATGAATGCCTCTGCATAAATTTGGGCTCTTTTCCTAGAAGAGGATTTTCATTTAAAGTTCTTACCCTTCCAACAAGACAGTAGAAGGTAGCAAACTACAAGGCTTTTGATTCTGAAAGGCATCTGAAGAAAAATATTCATATTTTATACTTTATATCTATTTACAATGGAAAAAAGTAAAAAAAGAGGGCAAGGCAGTAGATCTACAAATGTAGCTCAGTGTGAAGGCCCTGGGTTCAATCCCCAATACTGCAACAAGAAAAACAAATGGTATAGTGCTTGGTATATAGTAGTGTTCAATGATAGCTATTATGGTTATAAAGGTGCCAATAAATAACTGATGAATGACTGCTTTCCCCAGAGTAGTCATTTGTATTAAATTGGATCCTGCTATTCTCAGATGCATGTTCAAGAAATACTTTCAGAATGAGTAATTTGCATGGAGTAAGTGCTGCTGGATTGGATGGTGCTCTTGTGCTTGCATTTTACAGTCCACCACAACACTGAGCTCAGAGTGGGCACAGATCAGGTGTTTGTGAAGAAGGGCAGCAAGTTCCCAAGATGGAAGGGAGAAGCCTAGAGATGTGTTAGGAGGGCCTGGGAGATGGCTCAGTAGAATAAGTGCTTCCCTGGCAAGCACAAGGGCCTGAGTTCAATTCCCAGTTCCGCAAAAAAAAAAAAAAAAAAAAAGCCAAACAGATGTGTTAGGGCCCTCAATGTGCCTGGCTCACTTCAAGGAGGCAATAAGGAGTTTTCAATAAATAAAAGAATGAAAATAGAATTTGGAATCTCAATAACTGGGCTTGTGTTTCCATTCCTTTCCTAAATTAACCTCCTAGATTTCAGTCTTCTCATCTAAAAAATTGAGAAAGTTAATATTCATCTCTCAAGAAAATGATTTTGTAAATGTTAGTATTTATGAATGCTTATGAATGTTTATGAATTAAAAAAAATTTTCTCCCCACCCCAAATCATTTCAAGAAAAAGAATAAACTCAGGCTTAGTGCAGCAACAGATCTTGTTAGAAGGAAATGTGCATTTACTTTGATAAACCTGAGCCAGGAACCTGGATCCTAGCCAACTTCTGGTAGCTAGGAAGAAAAGGTGTAGAGCCAGGCCTGTTCTGAGGGTGGTGCTGGCTTGCTCAGCTCTATTCTTGGGTGCTGGGCTGTGCAGCCTGGAAATTTTGACTTGCTGAGAGATGTTAAGTATCTTCTTGGTGGATTTTTCCTGCTGGGCCCCCATTTGCTTAAAGCCTTCTTCCAGATGCCTGGCCAGCTGCACCTGAAACTTTGCTGATCTCTGCTGGTCCTAATTTCTCATCTCTCAGGACTTAACTTCAGCACCACCATATTCAGGTAACCTCCTGGTAACTCCAGGTCAATAGATCCTGTCACCTTGTTGGCAGAGTGGCTGCTGAGTTGGTGAACTAGTTGATAAAAAAGGATAGGCCTGCCACCTAAATGACCTGTTTGAGCTGAAGCTCAAACCTACCTGAGTGTAGGCAGGTTATTTATCTCAATCTTTCATGATTCTATGAATTAATTTGTATAAGGCACTTAAGAGCTATACTTGGCACATAATAAGTATTATAGTAATGATAGCAATTAGTTTAGAGGGGCAAATAAATCACCTTTTAATGGGTGAGTTCAGTCTTCTTATACAGTGCAGTATAAAGCTCCTCTGTGATTTCTGACTGCAGGTCTTTCTCACTCCATTTACTACTCCACAGTTTACAGTGCTATTTCCTTCACCCAGAATTTCTCTTTTTTCCCAAACTTACCTTGCTTATTTCATCTGGGTTGATGGTCTGATGATTGGGACACAGATTCTTAGGCCATTTTCCAGCTCTATACTACCCCCAGGTGTTCTTGGGGGAGTATTTGTACAGCAGAGACAGCAGGCAAACAAGGCTTTTATCTCCTGCATGGCCAACATGAAGCCCTAATCCCTGGAGGCTGTGCTGGACTACTCCATGTAATACTGGGTCCTGGTTCTGTTCCCCTTGACTGCTCTCTAGTTTTAGCTTAGTGCTTGAAGAAGAGAGAGGGGAGAAGGAAAATTATACCTCTTTCCTAACAGGCAGAAACCCAGGCAGGCCCTCACTTACCTTAAATGTGTGAGACAGAAGACAGAGACAGGAGCCATCCCCAGACTGGGACTGACTCCTTGGTTCTCACACTGGGGTTCCACCTCCCAGACTGTGGCTAGTTTAGTATTCTTGCATTTGGCCAATCCATGCTTTCACTCCTCCTCCTCAGGGGTAAGGCAAAGATGGTGAGGGCAAGCCTGCCTCCCTTGCCAATAATCTTGTAAAGTACTTGCTCACTTTATAAGATTAAACACTATGGTAGTTTCTTCTAGGACACTGACCCTTCTAGCTACTTGGCTGCTGTACTTTGGAGACATAACTGGACTGAATGCTGACCCATAATGACTGTGTTTCCTTGCTAGGTCCAGAACTATTCCTAGTACAGGACCCGCTGTCTTTTCTTTTTTAGAGATGGGTCTATGGGGTGTTCAGGGTCTCAGTACTAGATCAGACATGTAGTGATCTGTCTGTTTACAGCCTTCCAAGTGCTGGGAGTACAGATATGCACCACCACACCCAGGCTCAGTCACCGTCTCAGTGGCCCCGAGGGTGGGGTCAGCACGGCAGGCCTGAGGTCCGATCCAGTAAAGCTTGCAGGCACTTTAAGCCACTAAGCTATTTGGCCAGCCCTAGGACCCATTTTCTTAATATAAAGTATAGTCTTTTGTTGAATAAACTGCTTGTAAAATGTCCACATAGGAGTGTTCTCCCATGTCCAATGCTGGGGGTGGCCGCCTGCACACTAGGTAGGTGCTCATGCATAGGCAAGTAACCCCCAGTCCTCCAGGATGCTGAACTTGGCAGTCAAGGGTTTCACCCACTTCTGTAAGTGGCCAGGGTGCAGAGATGAATTGGCTGGGTGCTAGACTATAAATATAATGTGATGTTAAGAACAGAGTGGAGCCGGGCGTGGTGGTGCAGGCCTGTAATCCCAGCACTTGGGAGGCTGAGGCAGGAGGATTGTTGTGAGTTTGAGACCAGCCTGAGCTACAAAGTGAGCTTAAGGCCAGCCTGAACTGCATAGTGAGACCCTGTCTCAAAAAGACAAAAAAAAAAAAAAAAAAAAAAAAAAGAACAGAGTGGGACCTCGGGGAAGGAAATGTGCAAACCAGGGAGACTGCGCCAGAACTGCACAGCATTAGGTATCGGCGGCTGGGGATGAGGTTCTCCACAATTTAGTGGCTTAAAACAGCCACCACATATTATTTCTCAAGATTCTGTGGGTGGTTTGGGAGATTCTTGTGCTGGCCCTGAGGAAGAATAGAAAATAAATAGAGGTAAAAAGGAAACAAGGAAAACCACAATTTAAAAATCAAACGCTGAGGAGAAGGCTCAGTAGAATAAGTGCTTCCCTGGCAAGTGCAAGAGCCTGAGTTTAATCTCTGGTTCCACAAAACAAAACAAAACAAAACAAAACAAAACAAAACAAAAAATAAAAATTAAACTGAACATTCAGTATATAAACCATTTAAAAAAATTTTTTTTTTTCTCCCAAGAAACAATAAGCCTGGTGTCTTAGTTACTTTTATATCTAGTAAACTGACACAATACCGAGACACAATACCCAACACCATCACATAAAACGGCAAAGGTTTTATTTTGATTCAGGTTCTAGTCCACAATCAGGTGACTCCAAGGCATGGCAATGTGGCAGAGGGTCCTGGCAGAAGAGGACTGCTAATGGAATAGCAGGCAGGTAGAAGAGCAATCAAGGAGGGAGGAGAGAGACTCTTCCAGGCCATGCCCCAGTGTCTACCTCCTCCAACCAGGCTTCACCCTCCAAATCACATTTAGCTATGAACTCATCAGTGGACCAATCCACGGAGGGGTATCATCCAGTCAGCTCTCAAAAGTGCCACCTATAAGCACTTTTTTTGGGCAATCTCCTTTTACTTACAAAGGACTTTGGCCATTCCATTTTTTTTTTTTTAACTTTCTGCAAAGCTTTATTCCAGAGGTGCTCAGTCCTTCTTGCTAGCCAGGCAGGAGCTTATGCCCTTGAGCTACCTCCCCAGCCCAGTCCTTCTTGATAGTTGCCTTCCTCATGGCGGCCAGCACGTTGCTCAGCTCCTCACGCTTCCTCTTGGCTCGGATGTGCGTCCCCACCCTTTTCTTGATGAGCTTGAGGGCGCGCTTGTCCTTGGAGACCTTGAGCAGCTCCATGGCGCGGCGCTCATAGGGGGCGAAGCCACACACCTCCCGGATCATGTCCCGCATGAACTTGGTGTGTTTGGTGAGACGTCCGCGATGGTGGCTGTGCCTCGACTTGCTCACATTCTTAAGTCACCTTGTGGCCCTTGTTGAGGCCCATGGCCATGGGATAGCAGAGGGCCATGGCTACTCTTCTTCAATGGTTGCTGTGGAGGAAAGCGGCCATTCCATTTTTATCTACAAATAGGCCTCTTTCACTTGTTAATGGACTATCTCTTTTCACCTGCAAAGCAAACTCTTTCCTAAAGCTCAACTATGGCTCCATCACCACACTGTTGTTCCCCATGATTAGATCATCTCTCCTCCAAGAGTGATCAACCTTCATTTTGACTCCTGTTTCCTTAAAGTCATAAGTACTATAGATCTACCCCCAAATCTCCCACAAATACACTCAGGCCCAGCTATGACACCGTTCTCTTGAGGGGTGGTACTCTATAACAAGTGTATACTCCTATAGCTCTGCTCAAAGCCAGGCATGGGGGCACAGGCCTGTAATCCCAGCATTTGGGAGGCCGAGGTAAGGAAATTCCCATAAATTCGAGGCCAGTGTGGGCTATATAGTAGGTTCAAGGCCAGCCTGAACTACATAGTATAATGTGTTACTTGGATTTTAAACGCATTGAGGTCATTTTCTGCAAATTAGCAACAGGTGCTCAAGACCACTCATTTGTTTAAAAATTACAGCCTTAAACCCTCATGTCCAGGGAATTCCTCCTAAGACTGATAAGTTCTCTTTATAACTTCCCTTAGCAAGCAGGACATAGTATTTGTGTAGGTTAAAGGTTAATAACCTCAGAATGTGTTAAACTGTAGTAACTTCAGTCATAGTGATTCATATTGATGTATATGTACCTAAGACGATCAGCCTCTGTATAATAGGTGATAAATTAAGATTAGGCCTGATGGCTTATTGATTGTTGTAGGAATGTAGCTAGATTTATCTGGAACTGGGGAGATGGCTCAGTGGAATAAGCACTTCCTTGGCAAGCACAAGGGCCGGAGTACAATCCCTGGTTCTGCCAAAAAAAAAAAAAAAAAAAAAAAAAAAAAAGATTTGTCTGGATATAGTACTCAATCTATTGTCAACCAGTGAATTGTGCCTGTATGCCTTGGTAGGTCATAAATGATTAATTTTAAAATATGTACACATGCTAAGTACAGAGTAGTTTCTGTTTAAAAACTTTTTTTTTGTCACTCGGTGTGCTTTTCTTGTCTTCTCTCGTGTGTGAGTAGAAGTTAGGAAGGCCCCCAGCTCAGTATTAAAGGCTCATTTTAAATTCTCAATTTGGACCCTGGTGTGGCTTCTGCTTAAGAACCCAAAACACATAGTAGATCTTGTTTCCCCCACCCCACCCCTCCAAAAAAGAAAAATTCTGCCTAATAAACCCCTTTATCTGTTTTACTCACATGTCCTGAAAATTCTTTTTCTATGATGGATGTCAGTGAACTTAAAACCTATTCCACAGATAGAATGGTTTAGGTTCTCCATCACCCACTGGGAACCCCTTAGGGCTCTGTCCCATGATAGAGCCAGCTAGTCTTACTCATGTGATCATCCATATACCAGTATACCAGTGGCAGTAGATCAGGGCTGGTGCAGCTGAGCTCGCTGGGGCTCCTGTGCCTGGACTGCTTCACAGTATGGTGCTATCAGAGTCTTGAGAAGGTGTGACCTGGACTGCAGAACTTGTATAACATCACTAGTGTTACCTTGGGTTGTGGGGTCTTGGGACAGGTTTCTGAATTCTTTGGTATGCCTCAAAGAACTGGACATAGCACACAATGACAAAGCAAACAGTGGCAACATTTATTAAGATAAGATTATTCTCAGAGTGGATGGTCTTGGGTCAGCAAAAGAAAAATGGCATAGGTGCTGAGAACTTAGGGTGTACAGGTTTAGGTCTCCTGTTTTAAGGTGCCTGCTACCTCCTGGGCATGATCAATAGGGTGCTGAGTCATGCTTACTGTATCTTTTGTGCATGTCTTTTTCCATACTTCTCTAATTGTATATATAAGATGCAATCCATATACATGGTCTTTCATTGAGTGTGTGTGGGGGGAGAGGCTATTCTATTCTAGGCCATGCAGTGTGTTCTAGAGCATGTGCATCTTGGTTTGGATGTTTTGGAATTTTTCTGACTTCTTTGGGGTCTGTTACCCTTGTCTCATTACCTGTCGTAAGCCCTACAGCATGGCCCACATTTTGGTGAGTAGGAGTGGTCTCCAAGGAAGTATAGGGGGCCAGTCCCATGGCCTACGATGGTTGAATCTGTATTACTATCTCGTTTCTTGGCACCTCACCCAGGTGCCAAGGGTGGGTAGTTCCACAGATTCAGGATATTTACCCTATCACATGGAGCTTAAACATGGTAAGCTTTTCTAGCAGGCAAAAGGTGTAAAGAGGGTGAGGACATGCTGAGCTATGCTACACAGAAGGAATAAATGAGGAGTATCTGGGAAACATTCAAGGTTCGGTATAGTTGGAGGGATAATTACTGAGAGCAAAGATGTAAAAATTGATTTGCAAGTACCCTGAACATGAATTTCATACATGGAGTTTTAATTGATCCTTTGAAAATTCTCTCAAGTGCTTGTCTTTTTGAGTCTATTGTTGTGTAGTGGTGATGCATACCTGGAATCTCTGTATTGTGGAAGACTGAGGCAGGACCAAAAGCTTGAGCCCAGCCTCAGCAACTCAGAGGCCTAACAAGATCCTATCTTTAAAAAAGGGGCTGGAGACAGCTCAGTGTCAAAACTGCATGACCCAATCTCTAATACAAGGATAAAAAAGTTTACTGTTGCATGCCACACTGGAGGCTGTCACCCCAGAGTAGAGGAGAGGGAGGGGAGGGTTGCGGCCAAGGCCTGACTGGGCAGCAGCTGTCAGAATGCTGGGAGGGGATCAGAGAGGCTTAGTGGGTATTCTGTGGGAATATTCACTTCTCAGCTTCCCTGTGCTTAGAGGGGCTGGCGGGTAGATTTCAGGTAGTATAAAATGTGTCTAGAGGATTAGGAAAGCCTGAAAACTTATTGGTGACCTCATTGTGGGTGAAGATGAAAAAGGTCGGCAGCCCTATTAAATCTAGGAGCAACAGCATGAGAGCAGGCTCAGGGAGGGACTGGATACCATTCCTCCCCAAAGTAGGTCCTAGTTATATTTGAGAAGCCAGGACCTACGCACAGAGCAGACATTTCTAAAGGCTGCCTGGATGACTAACTAGATCTTAACTCATTTTCTTCAACTCCCTAAAATGTATTTTCTCTACAGTAGAAATGCCTTGAGAAACTCAGGGATGAATGGAAGTGCTAAGAAAATTCAATGGGGATAAGGCCATTAGAATGCAATGAAGACTTTAGGAGAGATACCTGTGCCCTCTTTAGGACATTCCTACAGTGGTAGAGAGGAACTTAAGTGGAGATAGAGTGTGAAAGAGCAGTTTTGAGGCAAAATTAAGGCAGCCCTGCTTTTCAGCTGTCTCCTTTTCAGTGAGAGTGTAGAAAGTCTTAGTCCAATGTCTGTTCTGCTACCTTAGTCTGGAAAATGAGGGTGGGATAAGAGAACTTGTCTCCACTTCCAAAACAGGTTGTGTGGGCACAGGCCAGTACTCCACCAAAAGGAAGGACGGAAAGTTGCTCCAGGCTGCACTGGTTAGTGAGAGCAATCAGGAAGAGTGGCTGACTCCTCACACAGGTCCAGCAGTTTTGAGGTATGCCTGGCAGGCCCAAATGAGGTTTTCTTCCAGGAAACTATAATTAAGTTCAGGCTATCCCATGGTACCAAATTTTATGATAACTCTATTTTACAAATGTAGAGTCCAAATTTATTTATTTATTTATTTATTTATTTATTTATTTATTTATTTATTTGCCTTCTTTGAGACAGTGTCTCACTATGCAGTTCACGCTGGCCTTAAGCTCACTTTGTAGCTCAGGCTGGTCTCGAACTCACAACAATCCTCCTGCCTCAGCCTCCCGAGTGCTGGGATTACAGGCATGTGCCACCATGCCCGGCTCCAAACTTAATTAAGTGACATAGTCATAACTTTTCAGTGGTGGACCAACATCCTAATAATTCAGGTCTTCAGACACCCAAGAATGAGATGTATCTGTCAGTCAGTACCCTGTCAAGACTAAGGTCACTGGGCTGTAGCCTGGAGTTTGCTTCTCAGGCCATTCTGTCCTTGTCCCTCACGCTATGCAGCTAATTCTGCTAAGAGCCACACACTCACCTGACATCCACAGACCCTAGTGAACAAGAACACAGGATATCACCTAGCATTAATTCCCCAGTGACGGTTAATTCTCTTTGGAATGAAGAGCCCTTGCCCTTTAGAATTTCTCTAATCCTTAAATGGTTTGACTTCTAGCTTGAGATCTTTTCTTCCATGTGACTAATTCCATTATTAATTATGTCCACAATTTTTATATTTATGTCTTTGACCCATGTCTCAGCTGAGGGCCAGATCCATGTTTATTATTTTTAAGCTCTGGTTAAGAGCTCAACAGATCCCAAACTTACTCTTCCCATGTAACTGATACAGTTGAGTCTTCATCTGTAACTATCCCTTATCTTTCTCTGGGTGTTATGGTATATATCTAGGTGTTCCCCCAGGGCCTCATGCAGTCATGGGGCAGGGATTTCTAAAATTTGTGATTAACTCACATCTACTGGGATTATGGGTGATCCAAGGCTGGGATTATGGGTTTGAGTACTACACCCCGCTTGAGGCACATAGGCTGAATGTACATAAGAGAGACAGAGACTTCTCTGTTGCCATTGTTGCTGCTACTTCTCTATTTTGTTCTCTGCTCTTTGCTGCCACCAGGAGAGATTTCTCTTTGCATGTGCCATGCGCCTTGGAGCCAAACAGAGTATGGCTCCAATGGTTACTCCAGTAACCGTTGAGCTAAATAAACCTTTCCTTTCTTCATTTTGGGTGTCGGGTATTTGTCCTAGCAATGACAGAAGAGAAACTGAGACACTGGGCCTACTATTCTCATAACTGGTTTTCTTTTACATTCACAGCGGTTTCCTTTAATCTACTTTCCAATCTTAAGTTTTCCATATTCAAAATTTTCACATGGCTTTCTAAAAAAAAAGTTACTCAATTCCTAGACACTCTTCTCTTGCTCCAGTGTTGTAATTAGATGTTTTCCCCCCAGCCCTAATTCCTCTCATCCTTCAATTCCTCTTCAGATCTTCTCTTCCAATCCTGGTTACACTCTTAAAGTTCTCTACTCCCTTTCTCCTTGACATCTCAAATGCAATTAACATAAGAATTTGTTGGACACGAGATGATAAAAAAATCATGAATACTTAAAAAAATTCCCCTCAAAATATTCCCCTAACTTTGAACACATGTAGTCCATCATTCTTGCCACTTTCTGAAGCGGTTGTGGAAGTCTTTGTTTATGAGTGTCATGAGCTGTACCATCATGGCTGCAGCTAAGGCTAGGCCACCTCATCAAGGGAGAGAGGCCCTACATAGGTATAGCCATTGGAAATGGACTGCAGTCCAATCAAAATAAAGGTAGGGTGGGAGAGGAGGGCTAAAAGGGCACCCTAGATTGTGCTAGAAAAAGGCCCAGAATGAGCTCATAAAATTGGCTAAATCAAACAATAGGTGCCTATTTGTCAGTGTGTGTGTGTGTGTGTGTGTGTGTGTGTGTGTGTGTGTGTAAAGATTGTTACATAAAGGTGTGTACTGTTCAGAGGTACATTTAAAGCACTCTTAAATCCCAGGTTCCTTATCCTAATCGTTTACAGGAAACATAGCCCGGATTACTCACTTCTATATTCTGTCAGGCAAAGGATTCCTGGTTCAACTCTTGTCAGGATCTATCTGTTGATCCAGGCAAACAGTTCTGCTCCGATGCACAAAAGGATGAACTGGCTGATCAAGTATATGGTTGGCTATCAGTAATTGAAACTACTCACTCTAGCAAGAGTTAGGAAAGCTAATATTTGAAAAGCTGTGGTTTAACAAATTAGGTGGTAAAATGTAGGAAATTCAAATTTGTAGAAGACTTGTATGATTGTTAAAGATGGAGACCACAACGCATATGGCTTATGCAGTACTTAATCTGAACCTAGAAGTTCATCTAAGTTTACTCCACAGCTCCCAGAGTTGAGGATTATGTGTATTTACAGGTAACAGAGGTTTAATGAACTGCAAAGTTATGGTCATTTAGCCTTCTTACGTACACAGGCTTGGAGAAAGAATTTATCAGGAGTCCAATAGCACCCACTCAGTGTAATGACTGAATGTCCTCTCCACGAGAAAGGTCACTGCTAGCCAGGTCTCTTCCCCTAAGCAAATTTGCAAAAGGCGTGTCTCAGAGCTGCATATGTTTATTCTCTAATATCTTTTACTGTAACATTATGTCTGACATTGCCAGAAAAGTTTTGGAAGCTGTATGACAATTCTGTGAATATTCAAGTTACCAATGACTAAATGTAGTTCAAGTATCAACACTTTAATGCACTAAAAGCAGGTCACAATGAGCAGAGATGACAGGTGGCTGGTGCTCTCATACTGACGGCTGCTGAGATGGAGAGGATGGGGGTGGGATTTTAGGCCACTTTATAGACCATTATTTTAAATTTTAGATTTGGGTGTTAGGATTTGCTAGTGTTAAACATATGATGATTAATAATATGACAATTTGATGATCAATCTTTTCTAAACTAGCTGCTATTTCATTTCACTTCATTTTATTTTATTTTTGGTGGAACCAGGGATTGAACTCAGGCCCTTGTGCTTGCCAGGTAAGTGCTTATAATACTGAGCCATCTCCTTGGCCTACTAGCTGCTAATTTAAACAGGCCATTATTTTCTGTATTTGATGATAAATGAAGACTTGAGAAACACTATTACATATATTTATAGTGCATTAAAATGAGTCAATACTGCTTTAGCTTTTACTTGAAATGGCTGAATGAGTATCAAGAACAGCAGAAATTCTGTGGCTAAAAATACTCTTCAGTGCTGTTTTCCTCTAGGCTGCTCTGAGGGCCTATCAGAGAAAGGACATGCCTTGATGAAATCTGTTTCCCTCAGTTTCCACTTTTCCTTTAGCATTGTCAATGTTTCACACCTAAGTAAAAAGAATATAGCCCCAAACCAGAATTTTATCTTTAATGTGAATTTCAAGTGAAGTGGTGTCATTATATGAAGCTGAACAAGCTGATTGTTCTGGAGAAATAGTTAAGTCTGGTGGCATGTTCATATAGACTTTAGTAACACCAGCAATTCCCCCACTGTAAACAGATAAGGTCTCTACCTGTCTCTTGTCTATTTCTTTGTTCTTAAAATGCACCAAGTTTTAAAAAGAAACCATTTTCACTTGGGGAGGCCAAGAGAAGAAGATTACAAGTTCAAGCCCAGCTTGGGCAACTTAATGAGACCCTGTGTCAAAAAATAAAAAAGGTTAAGGATGCAGCTCAGTGAGAAGGCCCTAATTTTCATTCCCCGCTACCACTATGCTAAAAATCAGCATTGAAGTTAGGCATGGATGGGGTCCACACCTACAATTCTAGCACTCTGGAAGCTAAGATGGAGGATCTGGAGTTCAAGTTCAGCCTGAACTATATAAGGAGATCCTGTCTCAAAAACAAAACAATAAAAACAAACAGCATTGAAATTTTCCAGTCTGAATGGATTATGATGACAATTTCTTTTTTGTTTTTCATTTTACAGTTCTTGCCATAAAGGGTTGTAAGTACATTTGATCAAATTTTTGTTATTTGCAAATGGTTACAACTCAGTGAATAAGCTGTCATTTAAGACAATGAAAAAAGGCAAAGTGGTTAAACTACTTACGTCATTTCACAAAATGAAGGAAAATGTCAAGACAGAGGTAGATCTGCCACACAGTTGCCAGTTCCAATTATAGCTGATTCTCCTTAAAATATCAGTATTATACGAATGCTTATCCAGTAGTACATCATAAACCACAAGAATATCCTGTCACTTAAATGTAGAGTTGTGAATTTTTAACAAATAAATGCTTTCAAAAGCAAAGCAATATGGAGCCCATAGGACTCATAAGGAAGTCTTTAAGGAAATTATTACACACACTTAGGAGCATTGGCTAAGTTCAGAAGATTTGGCATAATAGAAGAATGTAATTTTCATAGGGTCTGACTGAAATTTCTTTGATTCATCTCTCTTTAGTGTAAGAATCCATTTTGTACAAAGAAAGCCTAGGTTGTTCTAGAATTCTGCATGATGGCTACATCATTATATATGAACTACTTCTAGTAAACTAAATACCACTCTTTGGGTTCTTATTTATAGATTATTAAAAAACAAATGATCTTTGTGGTAATCATCAATCATCAGGAAGATGAGGATATTTTATGAAGGTACCAAAACTGGGTAAAATGACCAATAAGATTAACAAAAAACATGTTTCACCTAATTTTCTCTTTTAAAAAAGTCAAACTGGTTTTAGTTTTCTATAATGAAAAATGGTAATACAGAATATTCAAAGCAAAATGGCCTCTTTTAAGCAAATGGCCTCTTTTATATCCTCACAAAGTATTAATGTTTTCCAAAATGTAATTTGTTCTGGGTTTATAGAGGAGCACCTTTTACATCTGGTGATCTGCAAACAAACCATTATTTGCTCAGTAGGAAACAGATCTTCTGTACATTCTAGTTAACAGGAAGCTTTCTAAGCAAACAGAAGAGAAGGATGGGTAGACACCTAACCTTGTTATGCCTATGAATAATTCAAAAAGGGAAAAACAAAGCCATGAATTAGCAGCAGCCTAGAAGTCAGCAGTGACTTTCATATAACATAGTACAAAGTCATGAGTGTGTCACTTCATTTTTAATAACAGAGCTATTGTATGAGGTACAAACTCACTAGGAAAATTAAACTCTGGTGTTATCTCTCCTTTCTGCTCAAAACATCTAAAATGTTTTACCCTGAGCTTTATTTTTTTATTTTTTATTTTTTTAAACAATTCCTTTATTTATTACAGTGTCTCGCTACACATCATGGATTCTTTTTTTGCGGGGGGGGGGGGGTGAGCTCAGCCCGCCCTGCGGGGAGGGGCTGGCATGGCATGTGGTGCTGGGGCTCCAACCGCGGTCCCTGAGAGGCGCTCTAGACCGCTGAGCTATCTTGCCAGCCCATACCCTGAGCTTTAAAGCTATCTGTCTTCCCAACAGAAATAAAGATCTTTAAGGAATTGGCTGTAGTTTTACATATCATTCAGGGATGTAAATACTTCCATAAGCGAAGTGCAAAACTATTTTATTCAACAACTGACCACCAGTGGTGGTATTTCAATTGCACATTCAACACACTGCTCTAAATGGCGTCAGTCTCAGGGTGTGTGCATTCCATATTCTTGGTCTGACTTTAATACTGCAGAAATTCTGTCTTATAAACTCATATTGTCATGAAGGATGTGGCTATGTTCCTATTTATGGATCTTTATGCAGAACACTTGAACAGTATAAAAATACAATGATGTAGAACAAATGCATTCATTAAAAAGTAACAGGCTGGGCGTGGTGGCGCAGGCCTGTAATCCCAGCACTCGGGAGGCTGAGGCAGGAGGATTGTTGTGAGTTCGAGACCAGCCTGAGCTACAAAGTGAGCTTAAGGCCAGCCTGAACTGCATAGTGAGACCCTGTCTCAAAAAGACAAAAAAAAAAAAAAAAAAAAAAAAAAAAAAAAAAAAAA
>PVKA01021581.1:0-38454 GCA_004027165.1 Ctenomys sociabilis | reverse complement strand
AATGAAGGTAGGCAAGCATTCCGCTCCTCATTGCAACTATGGGCTGAGGACTGGAGAATTCCCTGCTGGGAACTTGCTTTCCTGGGGACATGGAGGTGGGAGTGAAGGGCTGGAATGGGGGCAACTTTTGGAAGCAAACCCTGACACCCTGGCCTCCCCCAGATGGTCAGCTGAGGCCGAGGCCTCTTTCGGCAGGGCGACGAGCAGTGTCTGTGCATGAGGACCAGCTCCAGGCCCCTGCCGGTGAGGGAAACACCTCCATGTGTGCTTGAGTGCAGGAAATGGGAGAGGGTGGGTGCCTGGGTTTCCACTGTGGTTCTGGTCCATGGAGGGGGCCAAGAGAGATGTGAAGGCCAGGAGCAAAGGTATGACAAGTCCTTACTATACATCCTGGCTCCACCTCCAGAAAAGCCACTCCTGCCAGGGGTGGAGACAGCAGGGGAAGGGCAGTATTGTATGCGCACTCTTGCATGCACTGGAGGTGAGGAGAGAGGTCAGAGACCGACTCACAGCAAGCCTTTCTGTGCCCCTTAGAACGGCCCCTGCGGCTGCAGCGCTCCCCAGTCCTCAAGCGAAGACCAAAGCTCGAGGCACCACCATCCCCAAGCCTAGGTAAGAAGCGGCCACCAGTTAGGCATGGGGCAGGACTGCTCGGCATGGCCCTCAGCCATTCTCCTTCTCCCTCACAGGATCTGGCCTTGGAACTGGGCCTCTGTCCCCTCGGCCCACAGAGCCCTCCAGCCCCAAGCAGAGCCCACCCTCCCCAGCCACAGACCAAAGAGGCGGCGGCCCCAACCCCTGATCCTCTCCTCTCCTGCCGCATGAGATTATTTTATTAAAAAACTTGAAGGAACCAGTGTGGGGTGCTTTCTGTCCTCTTCTGGAGCTGTATGTACACATTCTCCAATATGATCGCATGATCCTTCACACTTGAGTTAACTCAGGCTGTGGCTCTGGTTCCATAAGAAGGTGCAGAGCCCAGGCCACAAGCTGGGGGGGTAACCTGGGAATAAACTGTGGTTTCAGGTCAAGGTGTCCTGGGACTGGTGACGAACAAAGGGTATCCCTGGGTACTCACCTAGCAGCTTGGAGTTGGGTACAAAGGGAGGCACATGGTGGCTCATACTCATATTGGAAGGCAGTACCATCACGATGCCTTTTGGGGGGATTCTAAAAGGGGTGTTGTATATGAGAAGGGGCCAACAGGCTCCCTAACCCATCAAAGGCTGTCCCTACTCCTCTTCTAGCTCAATCCAAGGCCCTCCCCATTCTCCTCTCCAGCTGTACAGGAATAATGCTCACCCAGACAACACAGGGCTCCTGAGCTGTCTTGACTCTGGTCCTTGGAGAAGGTTGCTGTTTGTTAGGGGTTGACCCTTGCTCCTTGAACTCCAGGGTAAGCTTCTGGGGCCTGGTATTACGAGCCTGATGTGGACTGGGGGCTCGGCCAAGAGGTGGGAGACTGGGAGTACAGGTCAGAGGTGGAGAATTGGGTGTCCAACTATGGGGTGAGGAATTGGGAAGCAGGGATTCAGGGGCTGAGCAGATGATTGGTGAGGGATGAGCGCTATCCTTCTGTACTGGGTCTGGAGCAGCCAAGGACAGGGCAGGCAGAAGGCTAATGCTGGCACTGCTATCTTCTAATGGCTCATACCCAGGTAAGGCAGGGTTTCCTGAGGAAGAGGGAAAATACTTTGGATATAGCCCTCTTGGCTCAGAGAGCTGTAAGGTCTATATTCACTCCACCTACCGCCCACCATTTCACAGCATCCTGCACAGGCTAGGAAGTCAACTGACCAGTGTTTCTGACCTGTGCACCATTGTTTCTGAGCAACTGAGATGAAAGGTCAGGAGATCAGAATCAGAGATAAATCCTCCCACTGTGGTGGAGTTAGCTCACGATCTGGGGTTTCTTGGGTGGTTCAGCACTGTGGGTCCTGGGCACCAGGAACTTCCCTTTTGACTTCTTCAGTTCTCCTTACCCTGTGTCATCTGACTTGAGCCCAGAGAGTTCAAAATTTGCTGGTCATTCTCAGAGATGTGCAGCGATAAGCTGGGAACAGTATACAGGGCTTCTTCCTATAGGACATGAACTCTCAGCCTGGCCCTTGCCCTACTTCTTAACCTGACACTTCCCAAGGGAAGCCCCACACTGACCATGGCCCTGCAGCGAGAGTCAGCCCAGCGGGTGAGGGGGGGTGCTGTGCAAGGGCCTGCCAGGATTAGGCAGCTCGCAGCCAAACGAACCAGTGCCCCCCGATGTTCTTGGTCCTCCTGTACCTCATTCAGAAGCTGGGACAGTGTTAGGCCTGGGACAGGGGACCAGACAATGGATTGAAGCTTAACCAGAGAAAGGAGAATAGGATGTGGAGAGGTACTTACTGAGGAAGCACTGGGTGATGGCACGAAAAGTTACTCCACAGGGAGTAACTTTGGTAGAGTCACTGGAAAATCCCTACCACTACCTGCATTGGAAGAGTTGGACTCTGAAAGGTGGTCCCTACAGAAACAGAGTGGCAGGCCTCAAGAACAATCCTAGGGCCTGTCTACCCAGGTCTTCCACCCCCAAATAGACCTCACTTGGTTCCAGAGCCCAAGTGCACACTTACTCTAGGCAGTCATAGAGCTTTCTCTGCACATCCAGGTCCTGGTTGCTGGGGAATAGAGCATGATAGGCAGTCAATGGTACTGGAGACCCAAGCCCTTCCACTCAAACGCCTATGCCAAGACAAGCTAGGCCTCCTGCTAGGTAGACAGAAGGTGGAGATATTCCCCCTCATTCCCGCACTAGGAATTGAAGTCTGGGACTCCGGACTTCTACCACTACACTACACTACACCCAGAACCTTTGGCCACATCACTTACCAACCAGTCACCGGTACCCGGGGCTGCTCTGTGGGCAGCAGGTTGAATTGGTCCACCTGGAGGTAGAACTCTGCAGGCTGCAGAAATTGGTGGGAGTGCGGAACTCAAGTATTATTGAGAAGACCGAGGTCCAGACACCTGCCCACACCAGTCTCAGCACTCACCGAGCCACGATCAGCAATCTGGATGCGTACCCCACAGTCTTGCACTAGGAGTAGCCTGCCTTCGGCCCCGGTGAATCCGAATTCCTTCTCCTCCCTGCAGGAGGAGACCCTCACAACCTAGCTCTCTGGAGCACAGGCCCCTCCCACCGCGGGTTCAAATACGCCCTTGCCCTCCCCAGCTGTGCTGGAGCCTCCGTGAATCTGGTCTCTCACCATTCTGAAGTGTTCAGGGCCTCTTGTGTCACCAAGCATCGGACACTGTGAGTACCGTCGGATACAAGCAGCATGGCCCCGCCATCAAGGATGTCAGGGGCGTGGGATGGGCCCGCGGTCACCACGTCCTGCAACACCTGACCACAGCGACTGATGTCAATCTCACCGTCCCGGGCCCCGTTCCTGCCCGGGACTCGGGGCCACGAGTGGGGGCTTACCTTAAGAAGCTGCCCAGCTTGTGGCCTTGAGAGTGCCTCCGACCCCAGGATCAACTCTCGAATCCAAGGCCGCAACACTAGAGTCCCCATACCGCAGAGATTTCCCGCCTGCCCAGCCTCCTGTCGAAAGAGGAAGCACGTGACATTCGGGCGGGGCCTGGGCCCTGGCCCCGCCCAGTGTCCGCCGCGCGTGCGCGCCAGGACCTCGCTTTGGGAAATTTACGTGTGCAGGTGTCTGCTCAGTTGGAGGGTTGCTGGCCGGGTTATTTTTATCAGAGCATCCAGGCTGGGGTTATAGCTCAGCAGCACAGCGCCTGCGTAGCAAGTGCAAGGTCCGGAGTTCAATTTCCGGTAAACACACACACACGCACACACACTCACACACACGCACACGCACACACACACACACACACACACACACTCTGGGCGTGGTGGCGCGCCTGGAATCCTAGCATTAGGATCGTTGCAAGTTCAAGATCCTTTGGGCTACAAAGTAAGCTCAAGGCAGTCTGAACTGCATAGCGAGACCCTATCTCAAAGACAAAAAGGAAAAGAAAAGCACCCTGGCGTTTGGGCCGTTCCATACTCCCGTGTCTTCAGAAAGGAGCCAGATCTGCTATCGCGGATCTGCAGAGGGATCCAAGACCTGAGACCGGCTGAAGGTGGTCTGAGATGGCTTGAAGCCACCTTGCCGTGTGAACCTGAAGGTATCAACAAACATTTAGTATGACTCTGCTTTCTCTACAAAATACACAACCTTGTATATTTTAGCCGGGAGAAGTAATACACAAACACCGCTCAATAAATGTCACTTCCTGCATTCGCCCTTCGGATTGGCCGAGTCACTCTTTCTTAAGATTCCCGGGGCGCACGAATCGTCGCGTAATGACGTAAGAGCAGAGAGTACTTTTCCCACCCCCATCTCGGTTTCCTAGGAAACGCGGGCTTAGCGTGGCTCAGTATCACTGCCCCCTTGACGTCAAGGTCCGGATGAGAGGGCGGGGCGATCGCTACCGCCAGGGGCGGGGCGGCGCGGGCGGGCCGGCTGGGCAGTGCACCTGCGCCTCGGCGGGCTGCTTGGGGCAGCGTCCCCGGCCCGCCCGACCCTGCCATGGCCAGGCCGCAGAGGACTCCGGGGCGCAGTCCCGACAGCATCGTCGAGGTGAAGAGCAAAGTAAGGGCTCCTTGGGCCCCGGCTCCCGCGTCGGCCCTAGGCGCTCCCAGTTCCCTTTCTCCCTTTTGGGCTCCTTGGTCCTTTTACCTCTTGGTCCTCCATCCTCCACGTCTCATTCTGCTTTTCGACCTGCCAGCCCCCATCCATCTTCCATCTGCTGCTGGCTTACAAAGTCCCTGTGGCCGGGGTAAAGGGGGGGGGTGTCGGAAAAGCGTCCCCGGATTGGAGCTGTTTGGGTTTAAGGCTGCAGCGTTTGCGGCAGCCCGTTCTTTCCCACCCCCGACAGCCTCAGAGCTCTGGTGAGAAGGGGATGCAGGCTCTGTTCCTGACCCTTTTCTCTCTCCCTCACCCTCCAGTTTGATGCCGAGTTCCGACGCTTCGCACTGCCCCGTGCTTCGGTGAGCGGCTTTCAGGAATTCTCACGATTGCTACGTGCGGTGCACCAGATCCCAGGCCTGGATGTGCTGCTTGGCTACACGGATGCTCACGGCGACCTGCTGCCCCTCACCAACGATGACAGCCTGCACCGGGCTCTGGCCAGCGGGCCGCCCCCCCTGCGCCTACTCGTGCAGAAACGGGGTGAGCATGGGGTGTTGTAGGGTAAGGGTAAGGGGGCAGTGCTACAAGGACAGGTCCATACCCAAGGTACCCAGTTTTCACACTCTGCAGTCCCTGCCCTTCGCCTGACCTCCAAGTGGTAGAAAATAGCGACACTGCCCACTATAAAGGGCCCAACTGGGAAAGCAGTCTCTGATCTCAACACCCTCTTTCCCTGCAGCAGAAGCTGACTCCAGTGGCCTGGCTTTTGCCTCCAATTCTCTGCAGCGCCGCAAGAAAGGGCTCTTGCTACGACCAGTGGCACCACTGCGTACCCGGCCTCCTCTGCTAATCAGCCTGCCCCAAGATTTTCGTCAGGTTTCCTCCGTGATAGATGTGGACCTACTGCCTGAGACCCATCGACGGGTGCGGCTACATAAACACGGTTCAGACCGCCCCCTGGGCTTCTACATCAGAGATGGCATGAGCGTCCGTGTGGCTCCCCAGGGCCTCGAGCGGGTTCCAGGAATCTTCATCTCCCGCCTGGTACGTGGGGGCCTGGCCGAGAGTACAGGGCTACTGGCAGTCAGTGATGAGATCCTCGAGGTCAATGGCATTGAGGTGGCTGGGAAGACCTTGGACCAAGTGACAGATATGATGGTTGCCAACAGCCATAACCTTATTGTCACCGTCAAGCCTGCCAACCAGCGAAACAATGTGGTGCGAGGGGCATCTGGGCGTCTGACAGGGCATCCCTCTGCAGGACCTGGCCCTACTGAGCCTGACAGTGATGATGACAGCAGTGACATGGTCCTTGAGAACCGCCAGACTCCCTGTTCTAATGGGTTATCACAGGGGTCCCCATGCTGGGACCTGCATCCTGGCTGCCTACTTCCAGGTGCCCGCAGCTCTCTGCCCTCCCTGGATGGCCAAGAACAGGCCAGCTCTGACTGGGAAAGTAGCATACGAGGAGATGGTAGTGGCTTCAGCCTCTGACAGCCAAGGCTGCTGGGACATGGCAGGGACTTTACACTGGGAGGTTTTAGCTTGCTCACAGGGCCCTCTTAACCTGGGCAAAATTAAAGATTTTCTACAGTTACCAACATGGTCCTTATGTGTTCCAGCCCCAGCCTCCTCTTTGATCTAAGCTGCCTCTGTCCTGGTATGAGGAAACCCTCCATAGTCAATTAGTAGGAGGGCTATCAGGCTTGGCTTTGTAGAGTAGAAAAGCTCTTATGGAAACAAATCCAACTCTGTACAAAAGGTTTAATTTGACAAAGGGTTAAAAGGTTGGGATTATTCTTCTGTAGGCACTGGAAGAGTGCTCTGGGGTATGATGCCCCTGACTGCTGCTGTCTTCAGCCTTCTGCTCTCTGATGGGGCCCGACCCTGCCCTTGGCAGCTGTGTGGCAGTCCTCAGCACTGGACTTCCTGGCCCTGCCCCTATAAAGGGACTCAGGCATCCATCTTCACAAACACTTTGGGTCGAGAAAAGATCTTGATGGCTTCTTCCACCTGCATCAGCTTCTGGTCCAGCTCAGCACGATGGCCCTGGGCTCTCAGTGAGTCTGCACCAGCAGGAAGCAGTACCAGCTCACGCAGCAACTGGGTCTGGGCTATAAGTTCCCAGGAACATTGAATGCTGGACAGAGATGTGTGGTCCTCAGGGGGCTCCCCATCCAGCCCCTCTTGCTCAAGTACTCACTCTGCAGCAGATTGTTCAGTGTCTTCAGCCTCTGGTCCTCAGGCATGAGTGTGTGGCCTGGGGGCCTGGTAGGGTCTGGCTGGTTACGTTGGCGAGCCTCAGCCTCACGCTGCCAAAGATCTTTGCGCTCCAGCAAACTGCAGAGGCCCAGGCCCAGGGTTGATGATGCTGGGGTGGAGACTAGATCCCAACCCCCTCCCCCTGGTTGTAAGACAGTGGGACCTACTAATGGGGAACGTGGCCCTTCTGTGTGGTGTTGTAGTGCTCCTGGGCTTCCCGCTGCCGCTCCAGTACCTGGGCCAGGATCTGCAGTGAGCGGGAATGACGCCGGGGGGCCCTCTTGGCAGCTTGGGCATTGTGACTAATAAAATCCACACCCAGGCGTGGCCCCTGTAGGACATGGCAACCATGGAAGGGGGCCAATAGCATGTGTCACCCCAACAACCCCCCATCCTCCTCCTCCTGGCCTCCACATTCTCTCACCTTGGCTTTAGGACTTGATGGGGTAAGCTGGGGACTGGGGATTCGGAGTGGTGCTAACCCAGGGCCACAGCGGGAGTGTGCCCGCAGGAAGTGAGCAGGCTCTGTCACAGATGAAGGGCCAGGCTCCTGGAGGGCAGGGTAGGGTAGAGGAATCAGTCATATTAAGATTAGAGCCTTAGGTTACAAGCCAAGCCAATAGGGCTGAGAATGTAGCTTGGGGGTAGAGTGCTTTGCCTAGCATGCTCAGGGGGGCCCTGAGATCAATCCCCAGTACCACCATTAAAAAAAAAAAAAAAAAAGATCCATTACTCTGTCTCTCCTGCTTCTCAAGACCTTACCTTCCTATCCTCATCCATATGGGCCTCCTTTCTTGAAGGAGTGTATCTGCTCATCAGCATTTAAACATGCATGTTTCTCACAGCTTTTTTTTTTCCTCCTTGCATATAACAGGCAAGCTCTCTACCACTAAACTACATCTCTAACTCCTCTTTAAGAGAACAGCAAACCACCCCTTTTCTGTCTCAGTGCTGGCCCAGCTACCATTCTTTTCCTTCTTAGACCAACTTCCCAACTCCAGAACACCCCAGTCACTGAAAGTTGGCCAACAAAGCCTTCAAATGCAGATTGCCACTTCCTTGGTGTCATTGTTCTCAATTTATTCATCAATAACTGCTGGGTCTCATGCCAGAGCTCCAGACCCAAGTATCCATTGGCCTGCTGGACACATTCCCACCCCCTGGGAGTTCCACAGATGCTTCAGCCTCAATATCTCCTCATGTGACCTTGTCTTTTTTCTCAATTCTGTTTCTTCCTCTGAGTCTAGATACAGGAATGGTGTCTATGCAAGACAAACACTACCACTATACTCTCACCTTTGCCCTCCCTGCTGCCCTCAGAAATATATATTGAAGGGGCCAGGGAGATGGCTCAGTGGAATAAGCACTTCCCTGGCAAGTGCAAGGGCTTGAGTTCAATCCCTGGTTCTGCCAAAAAAAAAAAAAAGAAAAGAAAAAAAGAAATATATATTGAAGGGCCAAAGTTATCTCAATGGTAGAACACATGCTTAGTGTACAAGAGGCCCAGGTTCAGTTGTCAGCATCAAAAAAAAAAAAGAAAGGAAATGTTGACTGTTGACAAGTGGCACATGGGTCCAGCTCCTTCTTGCCTGATCCCTACTGCCTACAACTTCCTCTGTTCTCTCAACTTCTACCTATGCAGTTTCATCTCTGGAACATTCTCTACTTGGCTAATCCCTACTGGCCCCTCAACCCAGCCATTTCTGCAATTCCTTTTTTTTTTTTTTTTTCTAAGAAGACACCCCTACATTTTGTCTTAGGTCTTTCGTTACCTTAGTACCCCATGACTTTTTCCCTTCCCATAACTCAGACCAGTGTAAAAGCCTAGTGGCCAAAAGGGACAATATTTCTGGTTCTCAGAGAGATACCTGTAGCTGGGCCTTAAATCGGGACTCCACCTTGTCATACTTGGGCGAGCGCCACAGTGCCTTCAGTGGCCTGGGTTGGCCCTGCTCTGGGCTGTGCTGTTCTCTGAAGTGCCTCTGGATCTCCCTGATTCGCTTCAGGTTTTCTTTTTCATGGTCTTTAGGGTCCTTCTCTGGAGAAAAGATGCTGCCAGACTGTGGCTTACATGTGGCCCCCACAGCCCAACATACATCAGACCACACACAAGCCCATACCTATCTCCTGCAGAAAGAATCCCTGACCTCTGGCATCTAAGTTAGAGCCAACACAAATACTCTATTTACATCCCATCTTTTTGTTTTATTTTTTCATTTTCAGACAGATTCTTACTAAGTTGCTATATTGTCCAGAGTAGGCGCAAGCTCCCAGAAAATACCTGATTACTTTCTGCATTCTTATAGTGCAGTATACCATTAATCATATATTCCTCTTCACTTGTTTATTGCCTCCATATGACTTTATGATGGCCTATACTTGTGTTTAATCCTGTTTCTAGGGGCTGGGGAAATAGCTCAGTAGCATAAGCACTCTGCCTGGCAAGCACACAGTCCTAAGTTTGACCCTTGGTACCGGGAAAAATCCTGTTCTAGCATCTACAGGGCTACTACAGTAGGTACTCAATAAACATTTCTCTGATGCACAGATGCATGAAAAAGCTAAAGTTTTATGTGTACAACCTCATGCAGTCTACTCTCTTGGGGGAGGGACTGAATTTCATTCTCTTATATTGTGCAAACAGACCCAGAGGACTAAAGCCTGACCTCTACTCAGAGAGGGAGCAGGTGATTTTTATCTTGCTTTTTTTAAAGATAAGACCTCATTATGTTGTCCAAGCTGGGCGCATGACTCAAGCAAGCCTGCTCTTCAGAACCCTGAAAGCTGGGACTACAGGCATGCACCAGGCATCACACGTCCTGCTTGATCTCAGCAATTTTTCAGACAGGGTGTCTCTAAGTAGTTTAGACTAACCTTGAACTCACTTCGTAACCCAGGCTGGCCTTGAATCCCTGCCTCTGCCTCCCAAGAGCTGGGATCACAGCCTTGCACCCCCAACAGGGATTTTATCAGTTTTTGACATCTGACTGCCTCACTACCCCTCGTATGGGACTTACTCTTGAGAGAGGGCCCTGGACCAAGGGAGATGCCCTCTAGTTGGAGCAGCACGTCCCCCGTGCCGCGCTGCCCACGCTCCAGGATCTCTCGGGCTCCAGGCCTGATGCGTGGGCCCCGCAGATGTATGGCATCCAGGTCTCGGTCCCAGGTCAGCCGGTCCAGCTTCAGCGCATTTCCCTCAAGGCGCCCTTGGGCTGAGAGGTGGGGAAGGAGGAATACAAGGTGTAGGGCTTAGCGATGAAGCGGGTGTCTCACCCCACTGTAGTACCCACCAACTCACCTGAGGCCGGACGCCGGTAGTAGTCGGGGCACAGCGTGGGATCTGGAGGGATGGGCCCCGAGATGTGGGACGGACCTTCGCACATGTCTGCGTCGCTGCCTGCAACGGTTCGCTGAGACCTGCGGTTCAGTGCATCTCCTGCCCGCGCCCCTCCCCCAGCCGCGCCCCCTACCTCGACGAACTCTTCAGCCCTGCGGTGTCCACATTACCCGCCTTCTCCCCGCCTCCGGCTCCTGGGTCTGACCCGCGTTCGCTGCTTCCAAGACCTGGATCCTAACCCACTCTTCCTCCGTTTCCGGTTCGCAGTCCCTCTCCCGCAATGTCTGGCAGAGGTTCATTCATGTAGTTATACCGCCAGCTTGTCCTACCCTGGAGTTTCCGTTGCCAGGCAACAAATAGCTTTCCCTCCCTGAGAGCAGGGATCAATGACCCTTGCGAAAAGGCTTCTGGGAATTGTAGTTCCAAGAGAGGGTGGGCGGAGAGGCCACTGGTCTCTCCAGTTTAGACTTTGTCTCCCTTCTGCTCTCCATGTCAGCAAAGAGTTCACCGGTCCAGCTTTTCAGGGCCCGCCCTCCCTCTGGTAACCGTCAAGGATACACGGATCTTGTGCAGCCATGGCCTTTGAAGAGGCCAAGAAGTGCCCAGGAGCCCATGAGGGGATGGCCTTAGGGCAGGGCCATGTCACAGAGGTGCGTGGTGGCTATGCTCAGAGCCCTGAGATGAATGATGGTTAGGATGACTAGCCATCAAATATTTGGAGTGTGTGTGTGTGTGTGTGTGTGTGTGTGTGTGCGCGCGTGTGTGTTTTCCAGTGGAACAGGGGACTGAACTCAGAGCTTATTCCACTGAGCCATCTCCCCGGCCCCCCCCCCATCAAATATTTGGCTACCAAAATCTGACCCCACACCCTGTCAGCCAGACTCTACAGGCAGGAAGGGACCTTGGCTGATGCCCCTTTATTCTGTGTCTTCACCTGGTCATATTGACTAACCTGTTAACAAACTCTAGTATCCAGTGACAGAAGATCAGTGCCTGCTTCCAGTGCAAGAGACTTGTAAAGCCCAAGATGAAGACAAGTGTCCAACAGGAGACTGCTCAGAACCAGAGTGCCAGGAAAAAGGGCTCAAGCAGGAGATGGGACTACAGCCAGAGCCAGAGACCACTGGGAAAAAGGGCCCCAAGCCTGTGGGCTCCACTGAGAGGACTGGTCATGGACTGAAGAAGCCAGTCAAGTGAGGGGGGTTTCAGAGGGAGTGAGCTGAAGGGCTGGGCATGGACCACATACTCCAGGAGTCCTAAATCCTGCACACATGCAGAGACTCCTGGCCCCCTGCAACTACCATCACTGCCCACCCTTGTGTTCCCCTGGTGTGGGGACCACTAAGCAATGGAACTTCAAAGTCTATAGGACACTGAGCTCACATGAATACAGGGGGTTTCTGTTCTGGGCTTCACTGACCAGGAAAGGGATGGCTGTTATCTAGCTCTGAGGTCATGGACAGAAATGGCAGGTCCCTCAACTCAAAGTACCTGAACCAGATACTGAAAGCTGTCTCTTCAGAGTTTTTGTCCCTGGTCCCAGACCCTCCAAGGGCCTAGCCACCATGCTTATCCTAGGATCGAAGCTGAACTGCCACCAGGAACACTGTCACTGAAGAAGGAGGAGCCGGAGGGCAATCAGAGTGAGCCCTCACCCTCTGCCAAACAGACCAAAAAAGCCAAGAAACGAAAGAGTCTTGGGGCTCCTGTGTTCCCAGCTGTGGCCAACACAATGTGTGCAACCCCAGAGATGCTGGAACGTGAGTAGCAATACCTGGGCCTTGCCTTTTCCTCTGTTGGCTGGATCTGACATGGCACTGCCTTGCACTCCAGCCCCTGCTCTGCCCTGGATCCTTGCAGGAAAGGCCCAGCGTCTGCGCCCACTGTACCAGTACATCAACTATTGCAACCCTGAGCTGAACCAGGCAGAAGAGGGGAACAGAGAAATCAAGGTGGAGCCTAAGCCGGAGCTGCCTCTGGTTCCTGAGGAGGTGGGTGTGAAGCAGCTTCAGGACTTGCTGCCCATGGCAGGTGAGCTGGGCTTAGGCCTTGGTTTGCCTTGCCCCATGGCATTAGTGCCACCCACCCCTTCTCTGGCTCCTCTGAGCAAGCAGGCTGGAGTAGAACCTAGTGGCTTGCCCAGCCTGGGGGTAAGTGGCTACCTCAAGGCTGAAGTGGACAAGTCAACACAGGTAGACATCGACAAGATGCTGAGTGTCTGTGCTGCTCCTCTCGTGCCCCCACTGTCCCCTCAGTACAAGTGACTTTCACTCCCTGGAGGTTCCCCTCCTTCCAGGCCTAAACCAAGCCTGAGTCTAACAGCCTAGACCATTATGTGGAGAAAGGAATTCAGCCTCTGTACTCACTTGGGAACATGGGCTTCTGGAAAATAAACATTTTTTTCCTTTTCTAAGACTTTGATTCCCCAAACAGAATGCTTGAATTAGGAAAGAAGCTGAGAAGGGTGGAGGTTTGAAACCTGGCCAGTCAGGTGTATTGTCCTGGACCTTGAAAAATAGATCTGAGTTAGGAGTAGGGGTGGGGCAGGTATGGAGCCTGGTCCTCTGAACTCAGTCTTGCTGAGTGTTTAGTCTTGCCAAGTATATTTGAAGGTCAGAGGGGCTGGCTGTGGGAGATGAAGAGGGAAGTAGGGTTAGAACTAGAAAAAAAACAAGTCCGAGGAAATAGGTGTTTGGCCCTGCTCTTTGCCTTTCAGATAGGCTTGTATGACCTCAAGGGGACCAACATTTGGCATCCCCTTCTGAGGTATTAGAGTTTGACTTCCCCAAGAGTGGCAGCTTCATCATTCATTTCCATAACACAGATGGACCAGACCTCACCCATGGAATAGGCCCCAGTGACAGTGTGTCAGCTTTTTTCTGGGAGGCAAAGAGGGTGGTAGTAGTGGTGGCAGTGAGTGTACTCCCTGGAATCTGTCAAATGACTGTTGCCTTCAGCTCTCAGGATCTCTGGGGAGAGCTAGCCATTGTGGACACTGGCAGTAGCTGTAGCCTTCTGGTGTTCCTGTGGCTTTCAGCATTTCAAATGTAGGACGTTCCAAATTAAATTAAGTAACTTTTCCTCCTTTCCAACCTGCTTTTCCTCCTATATCTCCTCTGTACAACCATTTGAGGCACAATCCTGGTGCCACCTCAGACCCTATCCTATTCTTTGAACTGCACAAGCCAATTTGCTGTCAAGGCCAGTGAATGTGCCCTTTCAGACCAAATGCTCAGCCTCCTTAGCAGCCCTTTGACATCTCCACATAAGAACTGTACATCTGACTGTAGACCTTGAGTCCAGATTCATGCAGTGACCCTGCCACACATACTTGTGCCTCTGATGGTGTCATTGTCCCATCTCTGCTTCTCTTGCTCCAGCAGCCTCAGAACTTCTCAGTGGCTGTCACTCCCTGACCCTGACCAACCACATTTTTACTTACCTTCACTCTCAGTACATGGCTTTCCCTATCTAAAATCCCTTTATCATTTTACCCTTCCTCGGGCTAGTACACACCCCAAACAACTTGGTGCCACCTTTCTGCTGAGCCTGGTGGCAGTGTTGCCCTGCACTGCAGCACCTGCACCTACTGCCATTGGAGTTATAACTGCCTTTGAAACTCTGAGCTCCCCAAATGCATGTAGCACTGCATTGCACCTATCTAGCAGAGGCCTCCCATAAGAGGCAACAAACCAGGGAGACCACGGTAAGGGAGACAGGCTGTGGAAAGGATAGATCAGCATTTAAACTGTCAGAAGCCATCTGGAACCCAACCAGCAGGAGACCTTGAAGGATGGCCTGGCCTGGAGGTATGGGGTGTGCAGGCCCAGGTAGAAGGAAAGGAATAAGATGAAAATCAGCATGGTCCTTTCCTGGCATCTTCTTCCTATAGCAAGGCCACAAGCAAGCTTTGAGGTCAGAACATTTCTCCCTTCAGTGATCCTACCATCCCAGGTGCCATGAAAACTGAATCTTGTCCAGGGACACAGGCACAGATTTGTCAGTGTTCCAGAGCTGAATAAAGGAATTTGACTTCCCCACTTTGTGGCTGGGGAAGCAGAGGCCTGCAGAAAAGTAGTCCAAGAGACCACATGCTGGGGATTTTCTAGCTTACAGGCTGACCCAAGAGGGCTGAGTATCTGCTGTCTGGTGTCTGGGGTGATGTGGGCAAGGCCATAACAGAAAAGCTCTATTCCTGATTTCTCTACAACTGAGGTGGGAAATCATGTTCAGAGGAGAGTTGGACTACAATTCCTGAGGCCTGTTACCCATAGTGGTGTCTGAACAGGAAGAAACAAGTCTCCAATGGTTCTGGAAGCTCAACATAAGGGACAATTCTGAGGCAGCATGATTCAAGTGGATATCTGGACTATAGGCAGTGGGGTGAGGGATGGCAAGGCAGCCCTTCAACTATTCCTGAAGGGCAGAAATGCTACCTCCCAGGGGGAGGACAACACCCCTGGCTGATGTGGAAGATGCCAATCCTGTGCAGGAGGGCTGCTCAATGTGGCCAATACAGATGGCACTGCCATCAGGGGTGCAGGTTGGTCAAGTCTGGGTGAAAGTGGGGTCTGGGCTGGACACTGTAAGGGCTGCATGGACAGAAGTGTGAAGGATAGAATGGGGGAAGAGTCAAGATGGAGCAGCAGCTGCCAGGTCTGGGTGTGAGGTACAGATTTCGTTGCAGGCTGGTGACTCAGTGGTGGGTATTTTAGAAACTCTTTTGGTTGCTATTTCAGAGGAGGGAAGTGAATTTCATTTTCACTGGCCAGGAAAAACTACTTTGACTTGAGGGAGTGCAATTAGCCAGCATCCTGAGATCTAGGAAACAAATCTAGGGACATGCTACCTTCCTCCAGGAGGGGGCGCTACAGGACAAGCTAGGAACCACTTTTGGGCTCAAATCACTACAGGTTCCCAGGGTCACAGGCACTTGGGCCACACAGGGCCCAACTCTCCTCTCCCATTCCCTTGGTGGAACCAACAGGCTCTGATCCCAGTAGATACAAATGTTAAAGATCTCAGGGTGGTGTGGGTGATGAACCTAGACTGAGAGGTGCCCTCTGAGGATCCAGGGTCCTCAAAATAGTTCTGCATTAGGTCCACTGCAATGAGCCCCAGCTCTTGGGAGAATCAGTCTTTGTAAACAGCACAATCCTTCAAATCCTAACTTTAGCCACCCTGGGCAGCAACAATGCCCTTTTTTATGGCCGAACTGGGGGATTGAACTCAGACCCTTGTGCTTGCTAGGGAAGCACTTATTCCACTGAGCCATCTCTCTGGCCCTACAATGCCCTTTCTTATGTAGGAACATTCTGGGTTTTCTTGGTCAACTCCCAACTTTAGGAGGCTTTGGCATCCTAGTAAGAGATTTTGGAGTGTAGCTGAGCAGAGCTGAGGACTCCAGGTACAGCAGGTAGCCTTTCTGTTCCCTACCAATGTCCTGACTGAAAAGGGGCACTCTTTGCAGTTCTCTCAGTCTGGGCCAAGCAGATTCCAGTTGCAGGATTTCTGAGTGCTGGGATCAAGCACAGCTCTTGGTCAGATGCTGTCATCACATGGTCTTTATCAGGCTCCTGCATCCCATCACTTACAACCCATGTAATTTTGCCCTCTGTGCTTCTTTTTGGAGCTGAATAATGAGCCTATTAATAGTACCTTAGTAGAGTGGTTTGGAGATTAATATGCTTAAAGTGCTTACTCTACAGACCTAGAATGCCGTAGGTACACTCCAACACTAACTCATTTTATCTGCACACAGACAAGGTATGAAAACAGAATGGTGCAGGAAAACAGGCCTGGAGACCTCAGTAAGGGCTGTCAAGAGGGAAAGGAAGCTCTCCTTGGGATTTTCTGGCCTGGGGCTCACAGGAAGTGGAGGCAGGCTGAAGAATGCAACAGAATTTGTCCGGGCTTCACAGCTCAGCAGCTGGCAAAGAAAACACTGGGTCAGATGTGTCCTTTCTCAATATGCCACCCACTTCTGAGTGGGTAATGGGTTGTCTCTGTCTACCTGGTGCCAAATTTGTGCCAAGGGACAGTGAGTTCTTCATCCTCAAACTTGTCCTCTTCAGAGGGCCCTCCTGGAGCCACAAATTTTTTTTTTTTTTTTCAGAACTGGGGATTGAACTTGGGCTCTTGTGCTTGCCAGGGAAGCACTTATTCCACTGAGCCATCTTCCCAGCCCCATACCATGTTTTTAAGAACAGAACCCTCCTGACCTCCAGCTTAGGAGGTCCCAGTTTCTCACTAACTGCCTGAAGTGGCAAGCCTAACAGCAACCCCAAGGAATACTGTGTCCCATCTTCTGAGGAAACATTTCTTTGGAGGACTTCTGGGACTCAGCTATGAGGGAACAAGCTGGAAAAGAGGGGTAGGCAGTATGGGATCCACTGTAGGCTGAGAGGTGCTGTGCAGTTTTGTTTTTTTTTTTTTTTTGCAGTACCAGGGATTGAACTCAGAACCCCGCACTTGCCGGGCAAGCACTTATACTACTGAGCTATCTCCTGGTCCATGTTGTGCAGCTTTGAGGAAAGGTAAAATCTATCCACAGCAATAAATGAGCCTTGCACTATTAAAAAACTCATTCACCAAACAAAAAACAGACACCAAGATATCACATTTTGTGATTTATAGTGACATTCATTAAACGTTCTATTGCTCCGCGTATCTCCTCTCCGCCAAGTCAGAGGCCTTTGCCCCAAGTCAACAGCCCAAGAGGTTACTGAATATAAAGCCCCTCCTCCTTGCAGGTCAGCCTGGTGCAGTCAGATGGGAGAGCAGATGAGGATCCCTGAGGGATAACTTGTTGCCTCACCAACCCTGAGATGCCCTAGGCCCCAATGAGGGCATGGAAATAACAAGGCTTCTTAACATTTCTCCTCAGACCTCAGCCCAGGTGGCTCTTTGCTAGACTTTTTCATTCTCTCAGATCACACATCAGGTTAGCCCAAACTGGGTTTTTACTGGTCCTGCCGACTAGCTGAGCCATGAAGAGGCCTGGTAGCAGATCTGCCCTATACAACACTAGTCTAGGCTGTGATAGTAGGCATGTGGCTGTGGTAGTAGGTAGTAGGCTATGGCAGTAGGCTCATTTACTCCCATGGAAGGGAGATTTCCCTGGGCCACCTTCAATCTATCTGCCCTAGTCCAAGCTGAATTACTAAATGAATGACACTGTCTCTGCCATGGCCAGCTATACCTTCATCATTGCTCTCTCCCTGATCCCTGTGCCCCATGGCAGGGAGCCCAACCGCAGGCTCACAGGTTATTCCGCTGAAGTGCCTCACACAGGTTCTGGTTGGCATCAGGCTCCTCTGTCAGAACCTCCACAGTCTCCCACTCCCCAGATCGGCTCGACTTTTTGATGGCATCTACCACACTCTGCATGTAGAGCCCATCCTCAAATGAGGCAGCCATAGAGACAGGTGTACGGTCCCAGGTGCGGCGGTCCCCTTGCCCCTGGAAGGACTGGCGCAAGGCCTGCACCATGTAGACCATGCCCTTCAGGTAGAGCAATGGGACATCCTGAGGCCCCTGTTCAGGCAGCCCTGCACCCACAGCCAGTGAGTCCCTCACTAGCAGTTCCTCTTGTGTGGCAGAGTTCTTCTGCCCATAGAGGTCAGCTCCACGAGCAACAAGGCGCCCCGCAGAGCCCACCACCATGACTTCGTGCACAAAGGCACCTGGCATGTTGAAGTTAAGTGTCACTGTGCTGCATACTCCTCCACCCATGAGCATTTGGAAGAAACAGAAGTCATCACTGGTGACGTGCCGGATGCCTCGGATGGCAGCATTCTGCCTCACAAAGGTCTTGAGCAGCCCATGTACCTTCTCAGCCTTCTGGCCGGTCAAGTGGGTCAACAGGTCCACAATGTAGGTGCCCATAGTGTGCAGGCCCCCACCACCCATGAGCTCATCACAGATCCAGCCATAGCTGGGGCTAAGCAGGCTGCCTGAGTAGATGCGGGCATCACAGATCATCACTGCGCCAACATAATGCTCTGCAATCAGCTGCTTCATGCGCACGAAGGCAGGCAGGAAGCGCAGCACATTCCCCACCAGGCTCATCAGCTGTGGATAGTAGCGGGAGGCTGTCACCATCCGGAAGGCGTCTACTGAGGTTGCTGCCTTCTCACAGACCACATTCTTCCCAATACCTATGAATAAGACATAAGGGAAATCTCAAAGTTCCAAGGGAGTTGCATGAAAGAATTGCAGGGGTACATTAAACCAGGACTCAGCTACATCCCCAGTCCTGTTTTAAAATTTTAGGATAAGGTAAATTGCCCAGGATGGGACTTATAATGCTGCCTAAACCTTTGTGAGTGCTGGTGTCACAGTATGTGCCACTAAATTGGAAGAATCTTACTACTTCAAGCATATGTACCCAGGAAAGACTCCTTAGCTTAGATTGAAAACAGTCCCACTGATTAGACTGGACAAAGTTATGGACTGGATAAAGAGGAGCAGCACTGCTCCCAGTTTCATCCCAGCCCAGTGCTGGACAGCACCTGAGGTCTTTGCACTGAGCCAAATCCCCAGACCTTTTCATTTTGTATTTTGAGACAAAATTTTGGGTCCTACTAAATTGCCTGGGCTGGCCTTGAACTTGTGGTCCTGCCTCAGCCTCCTGGGATTATGATGCCAAGGTTTCAGAGGAGTGGCTCTTTTTTTTTTTTTTTTTCTGAGACAGGGACTCTCTATGTAGTTCAGACTGGCTTTGAACTCACTATGTAGCCCAGGCTGATTTTAAACTCACAGTTATCCTCTTGCCCTAGCATCATGAATGCTGGGATTACAGATGTGTGCTACCCATACCTTAACTCCAGTTTGTAATCTTAGCATTTGGCAGACTGAGACAAGAGGACTGCTTTGAACTTGACACCAGCCTGGGTGACATGGAAAGCTCAAGGCCAGCCCGAACTATATATAGTGAGATGAAAGGGAATGAGAGAGAGAGAGAGAGAGAGAGAGAGAGAGAGAGAATATGAGTGAGCAAATCAGATTATATAACCAATAGCAATCCTTAAAAGCCAGGTCCTCTGATAAAGAGAATTTAGTCTCTAGAATGTCATCAGGACCAAATCTGCAACACAGATTCTTGCCAGAATTTCCACATGTTCACCTGTCCTGTGGATTTTGGACTTTTCAACACTTATAACTACATGAGCTAATTTCTTAAATGTCTCTCTTTCCACATCCTTTGGTTCTGTTTCTCTGGAGAACCCCAACTAACATAGGTCTCTCTACAGCTAGGCATTTATTAGATAATCAGTCTGGGTTGAGGTTATCGATCTGTAGCCTAGGAAATGGGCCTGGCACTCAGTTTTAACTCCACAGAGGTTTCTAGCAGTCGCCAGGGTTTGATCCCTGGCATGCTGTGCCAGCCCCACCCCTGGGACACACTGAGATAGCGATTGAGAGTGGGCATGGTGGCATGCTTGTAATCCCAATGCTTGGGAGGCTAAAAATAGGAGGATCACTACAAGTCCCATCTATGTAGTGAGACCCTGCACTACATATATATATATATATATATATATATATATATATATATATAGAGAGAGAGAGAGAGAGAGAGAGAGAGAGAGAGAGAGTTTCTAAACCCACTGCAGGTTAGTTTAGTAAAAACAGGTTATTTTATGAAAACATTGGTCCAGTAAGTTCAAGTGGCCAACAGGCTAGAAACTGCTTATCTCTGTACCTGGGTGTCATGGTATACGCCTGTAATCCCAGAATTTTGGGAGGATGAGGCAGGAGGACTATAAATTCGAGTCCATTATTGCCTCAAAAGGGCATAGGGATGTAGCTCAGTGCAAAAGGTCCTTTCAAGCCCCAATGCCACATGAAAGAAAAGAAAAGAAAAAAGAAAAAAAGAAAAGAAAAGAAAACCTTGCTTGCTTGGGAAAGAAGATGCAAACAATTTTTCTGGTCTGCTACATCTGTTGTGCACTCAGAGCAAAACGAGGCAGACAAAGCCAGGAAAGTGGGCCAGAGGCTGCACAGCTTCCCTTTAAGCAAATGGAAAGGCTCAGCCCTTCTCCAAGTTTCAAGGTGAAAGCACATGAAACTACACACAGCTGTAAGACACCAACACCTGAGTTGTACCGGAGTTTAGGGTGGCTCAAACTGAAGGAAATACTATGCTGGTACCGTCAACAGAAAACAGTCTAAGAAGCAGTACAGAGTAGACCCAAGTTTAGAAGTCACAGTGAGCTGGGGAAAGTGATGATGCCATAGTATTCCATTTCTCATCAATAGTCACTGCCCACAATGTGTCACTTAAAACTTGCTACCATGGTTCTGTCCAGAAATCATGGGATTCTTCAATTTAAAGGTTAGATGCAGATGCAGGATCCATAGAGGAGTGACAAGGGATGACACTGGGATCATCTAAAGGATCAGAAGGAGCAAAGGGCATCCAGAGAGGACAAAGTCACAGAGGCAAGAGAAAGCCAAGAGTTAGAGCTCCAAGGTCCTGGGCAGATACCAGATAACAAAAGAGGGATTACAAAGAGCTATTACTAATGTGGGAATTTGGATAGGTGACCAGGAATATCATTCCCAAAGTCATTCACAGCAGAAGATGTGACCTGGCTCTTTTTTTTTTTTTTTTTTTTTTTTTTTTTTTTTTGTCTTTTTGAGACAGGGTCTCACTGTGCAGTTCAGGCTGGCCTTAAGCTCACTTTGTAGCTCAGGCTGGTCTCGAACTCACAACAATCCTCCTGCCTCAGCCTCCCTAGTGCTGGGATTATAGGCATGCGCCACCACGCCCGGCTTGTGACTTGGCTCTTGATGCTGTTTCCTTAGGGCATCCTCATCTGTTTCTCTAGCCATTGCTTCTTGGCCTTTTGGCTAAGATCAAGTGTTTCTCCAGCCATAATCACTCACATCCTACTTTTTGCTGTTGTTTGAGACACGGGTCTCACTACACAGTTCAAGCTGGCTGAACTTAAATTCACTACATAGCCACAGCTGGCTTCAAATTCATGGTGATCCTCCTACCTGAGCCTCCTGAGTGCTGGGGTTATAGGTGTGCACCACCACACCTAGTTTCACTTTCAATAAATCTTTTTGGTTTAGACTTCAAACTAGATCAATTTGCAGTACCATCTTCCTTATCCAAATCACCACTGTTTTTTGACTGGATTAAGCAATGATCATTTAATTGGTTCCCCAGCTCAGTCTGCCTCAAGTCTCCTCACAGCAGTTAGGGTGGCTCTGTTTTTTCTCAGTGTATTTGGTACAAGGTCTCACTATGCCACTTGGACTTGTAGTGATCCTCCTATTTTCAGTTTTCCCAATGCTGGGATTACAGATATGCGCCACCATGCCTGGTCTCGGTGGCCAGTTCAGTGCACCCCAGAGCTGGGTCGGCGCAGCATGTGGTGTCAGGGATCAAACTCTTGTGCTTGCCTAAGCAGGTGCTTAGCCCACTGAGCTATCTTGCTGATTCAAGGGTTGTTCTGTTAAAACCTAACTTTTGGGCCAGGGGAATGGCTCAGTGGAATAAAGTGCTTCCCTGGAAAGTGCAAGAGCCTGAGTTCAATCCCTGGTTCCACCAAAAAAAACAACAACAAAACAAAAACAAAACTAACTTTTAATTTAAAACAAAAGTCCTCCAAAGGCCTGTGCTGCCTTCTAGGAACCCAGCCCTTGGTGAAAGTGAGAGGGGGCAAGTTCTGGAGCTTGGGTCTAGTGGAGCTCAGGGTGGCCTCTGAACAGGGTATTGGGATCCTGGCCTCGCCTCCCTGTTTCTGGTTGCCATGGGTAAGCAGTTCTGTTCTTCCATGTGCTTTCCACCTGGATGTTGTGCCTCATACAGGCCCAAAATAACACAGCCAAGCATCAATAGGCTGAAACCTCTGAGGCTGTAAAGCCAAAGCAAACTTTTGCTCCTTTTAAGTTGTTTAACTTAGATATTTTATAGTAGCAATGGAAAGCTTAATACAATACTCAAGCTGGATCAAATCACTCATGCAAATCTTCTTTTCCCAATGGCTTGTCTCATTTAGAATAAAAGCCCAAATCATAACAGTGGCTTACTTCTAAGACCTTGATCTATTATTTGGGGTCTCTTCTTTTCTTTTCTTTTCTTTTTTTTAAAGCTTTTTTTTTTAAATTCCTTTATTTATTACAGTGTCTCGCTACACATCACGGATTCTTTTGTTTGCAGGGGTGGGGGGTGAGCTCAGCCGGCCCTGCGGGGAGGGGCTGGCATGGCATGTGGTGCTGGGGCTCGAACCGCGGTCCCTGAGAGGCGCTCTAGACCGCTGAGCTATCTTGCCAGCCCTATTTGGGGTCTCTTCTAAAAAATTTTTTTGTATCTTTTGTCTACCATGGCCCCTCACCTGTTTCTTGTAGTCTAGGCACTGAAGTGGATGGGGCTCCTGTGCAGGTGGGCCTCATGGCTAGGGAGAGGCAGTGATCCTGACACTGGAGGATGGACAGACAGGTCTGGGGATCATGGGGACAGTGCAGGCCTTTTCTGGACCAACTTCTGCTCACTCTTCTGGCTGAAGACCATCTTGAACAGTGTGTATACCAATCCCCCACCCCTGGCATCTAGGCTCTCTGCATTCTATATGCAATTTCTGGTTAAGGAGCAGCTCAAAGGCTGGGTGCCCCAGACCCAGGGCTGCTGAGCCCAGACAGCGCCTTCTCTAGCTGTGCAGAACTAATAACCTCTGCAGACAGGAGCAGTGGTTGGGACAGATTATTTTGGGTGACTCATTGCAGGTGCATCTTGTACAGATGGACTCAAATGGATTCTGTTCTCACAAGCTCACCAAGAGAACTCATCTGACCATCTTGCAGCAGACCTTCATACTAAACTACATTTCCAGCCATTTGTTTCACTTTTTATTTTGAGACAAGGTCAGGGTCTTGTTAAATTGCCAAGGTTAGGCTTAAACTTGTGATCTTCCTGCCTCAGGTTTCTAGAATGCTGGGATTACAGGTGTGCTCCATTGCAATATAGCCTAATTTTTGGCTCAGGTTGGGCTCAAAAATACAATATTCTTGCTTTACCCTCCATGAGTGCTGGAATTACAGGAGAGTGGCCCCACACTTGACTAATCAAAAATTATATACATATGTGAAAATACCACACTGAAATTCAATTGTAAAATAAATAGGCACTAATAAAATGAGGGCTGGGGATGTTGCTTAGTGCAAATGCTCTGGGTTCAATCTAGTATCAAAACAAAAACAAAATTTAAAAAACTCATTTTATTGCTAAAGGACCTGATAGTTTTATGAACCTCTTTTGGCTTTGGTTTACCACTGTGAAACAAATTCCATCTACTTTTCAGGAAAAATAGATTGAGTCAAGGGAGGCAGTGTAAAGTGCTTGGCTTCACATAGCTCTGCCAAAAGTATGTTTATTATCATCACCACAGGAGAGGTTGAGCAGACAACATAAACAAAGAGCAAGAGAGGCACTGTGATTCAGATTTTAAGACTCAAAGAGAAGCTAGATTCTTCAAATATTTTCTATGTTCAGTACTTTGAAAAATTTAAGTTTCGAAAAGATGTTTAGGTGGCCAGGAAGATAGCTCAGTAGAATAAGGGCTTGCCTAGCAAGTGCAAGGGCCTGAGTTCAATCCTTGGTTCCGCAAAAAAAGTTAGGAAAAAGATTTTTTTTTTATTCTACTGAGCCATCTCCCCGGCCCTCAGGAAAAAGAAATTTAAAACTCAGAATGAAAAGGGTTTTCTTATTATATGGGCTATTCATTGACCCTCTTATAGAGGTAAACTCAGTCTAACCCTTTTAAAACTCATATTCTGCAAAGTACACAGGAAGTGGTTTGGTGTCTTTGAAAATCTTCCTTGCTCTCCTCAGTTCCTACCCATCCCTACTACCCTGACCCTCAAGAAGCCCACAGAATACTTATCACTGTCATGCATGGGATTCTGACCTGAACTCCCAGAATTACGAACTACAGGAAGGAGGAGTGCCTGTGAATCAGCAGCCTGTTGTCACTGCATCCCCAAATCTCCTGCTTTTCCCTACATAATAGAAGCTGCCAAGTGCAGTGGTACAAGCCTGTAATCTCAGCACTTAGGAGGATGAAGCCAGAGGATCGCTGCAACTGCTATGTAGTGAGTTCAAGACTAGCCTGAACTACTAGCAAGACCTTGTCTCACAAGACCAAAAACAAACAAATAACAGAAATTTTACAAAAGATACTGAGAAGACAACTGGGGTATGTCCAGCCTGTCAGGGCAGGAAGGTGAAGAGCCGACTGCTATTACTAATGCACCTGCAATGTTCCTCCATACTTATGAGACTTCTAGACTAGGGACAGGAGAAGTGCAATGCTGGGGAGAACTCCCCCCATTTGGCTGCTGAACACATGTAGCTGATCAGAGAGGTAACAAGCAAATTAGGTTCTTAGACACAAATCCCCACTGGAGGACTGCAGCTCTGGATGATCAGAAGCTTCCTGCTGTAACAAGTCACTGATGGGGCTGAGGAGAACACTGTAGTATCATGCAGAGGCAAGTTGTGAGGAAAGATATTTTTAATGACAGCTAGTTTAGTGGTGGTTACATCAGGACAAAGAATCTCTGTTTTATACTGCAAAAGGACTGAGAAGGAAAGGGGAGATCTTCTTGAGCTTTTGAACACAAGATCCTTATTGTCTTATCAGTGTGGGAATCAAAGGCACACAGAAGTAAACCACCTCCTGCAGACAGCTGCACAGGCTTTACCTTTAGGAAGACCAGAAACACATGTTTATAAGTTTATCTAGCTCTCCTGCCAGGTAGTCAGAAAGATTAGAGATGTGAAAACTGTCTTTTGCCTCCCAGGAATGGGAAACATGATACTGAATGTTTTTTCTTCAGTGCTGGAGATGGAACCCTAGGCTTCCAGTCTGCTAAGCACATGAGCTACAACCCCAAACCTGATGTTTCTTAGTTCAGGTTTTCTGGAGAATGAGGGTTCAAGCTGCAAACCTTCCTCTAGTTCAAGCTGTCTTGAACTTGGCCCAGAAAAGCAGCCTGGGAGCTGCACAGAGCACTTCTTTGTTCCTAAGAACACACCACAGGGGGTAGGGTTCATAGACTGCACCCAGAACACCTCACTTCACTCATTTCTCTACATAGAGGCCTACTAGATCATTTCACAATGGTGGCAGAGTGCAAAAGCCCAAGGAAAATAGTACTTCTACGCTTGACAAAATCCAGGTAACAACTCCTTCACCTTTTTTTTTTTAAAGGAAGAAGGCTTTGCTAGTAGGAAAGTAAGTTTGATTGTTTTGTTTTAGGGCAGGGTCTCACTATGCAATTCAGAGTGGCCTTGAACTCATGGCAATCCACCTGCCTTATGCTTTACTCTCCCACTGGGATTAAAGGCATGTGCCACCATGCTTGATTCTTCAGTATTTTATAATAGTTAGGATAACACAGAACAATGTCAAAAGGATGCTGAATTAAATGGGTATTTGAGGTTACTCAGATATACTTCTCACAGGTCTGGAAGAGCTGACCTAAAATTAGAACTCTTTAATAGCTACAGAGCTAAGTAATTATGTCTTTTTTTCCCCCAGCTCTAAAAAGACTACAGATCCAAAGCTAATGTCCTTAATTAAAACAAAAGTAACACAAAAAGACAGGAAGAGACACAGCCCTAGTAACAGAAATAAAATAGACAAAGACTCCTATGGGAGAAAGCTAAATATATTGTCTCCCATATATAGAGATTCATACATGGGAACCTGAGACAATGCAGCTACATGAAGTGCCACTGAGGGTCTTTTAAACATTGTATTTTTACAACTGTCAATACAATACCTATGTGTGTCCTGAAAAGTAACAACTACACACTTTCAGAGCTTTGTAGATAGGACAGGTTTTGTTTTTAAGACATTATTATCTGACAACCCACAGGAAAGCACTTCACATCTGAGATAACTTGAAATGCTTAGTTGTACTTGTAGGGTGCATTCAATTCAGTGAACATTCACCTAATGAATGTCTAGAGGAGAATCCTGCTCTGTTTTGTTTTAAAAATAAACTTGGTCACATCCATTCTATGGCTTGAGACAACAGGAAAGCCAAGCCTTCCCTTGCAATGGGAACATTCCTACACATTTGGAGAGCAGCTGTATACCATCCTGGAAACAAAGTGCTGGGCAGGAATTAACAGCCCCCTTTCATGGGGACCCACAGATGCTGAGAGGGCCTGAAAAGGGACCACAGGTAGGACCTTATATCAAGATAAGTCTTTTCTTTTTCTTTTGTTTTTCCTTTTATGAGACAGGGTTTCCCTATAAAGTTCAGGTTGGCCTTTAAACTCACTTTGTAGCCTAGGCTGGCCTTGAACTCAATAGCAATCCTGCTGCCTCAGCCTCCTGGGTGCTGGGGTTAGAGGTGTGCACCACTGTACCTGTCTTCAAGGTAAGTCTTGATCTGTCCATAACAGTTCAACACTCACACACAGGGCCTAGGCAGCATCCCTAGGACTGAAATCAAACCAGAATACTCACTAAAAAATAAATACACACAGGCGTGAACTTCATGGTCATATCATCATAAGCTCTACCAACTTCTTTGGGCCAGAGTAGGCAGCAACTGAATCAGATCCAGCTGAAACAGTCTGTAGAGTTGACTCTGCAATCATGTACTTGCAAAAACAACCGGTTCATGGACTCTCAGGTGCCCTCTCCTCTACCTTACAGCAGACATGGAGAGAAGACACCCCTGCTTCACCAAGGGCTGGGACATAATATCCCAGAAGCTCCGTGTCATCACTAATCTTTCTTGTTTATAGTAAGTGGTTTAAAGTCTACCATTTTCCTATACTAGGAATCAGAAAATAGCAAGCTTTTTGCCAAAGAACCCCAAGGAAAGGGCCTCTGTGGAGACCCTAAAACTCAGGAACATGACTGACAACCCTCAGAGCTATGTCTGAACAGAGCTTTCCAATCAGCCTGATTCAGGTCAGAAGAGATGTATGTGTCAAGTGACTAGCTAATTTCTCTCAAATCAGTGTTTGCTAAAACCCGAGTTTAGATCTACTTTCTAAGTCCCATTTGAGAGCCACAATTTGTCTTCCCATGGTTCTGATGACCAGTGAATAGCCTCAATGCCACACATCTTTAAAAAGAGCTCTCTGGAAAATATAAGCCATTTCTTTTTTTTCTTTTTTTTTTTTTTTGTCTTTTTTTTGAGACAGGGTCTCATTATGCAGTTCAGGCTGGCCTTAAGCTCACTTTGTAGCTCAGGCTGGTCTTGAACTCACAACAATCCTCCTGCCTCAGCCTCCCGAGTGCTGGGATTACAGGCATGCGCCACCATGCCTGGCTCAGCCATTTCTAATTTTTGACTAAAACTTACATGTTTCACACTGAGAAACAACCATTCATTTATACACACTAGACGGGTAAGACAATGACCCTGAGAAACATCAGATTTTTGAAACTAGCAGTTAAGTGGTAGGATTCTCACCCCGACTAACCATATATGCTGATACCTATGAACCAAGCAACTGCACTGAATTTAACAAAGTGTAATAGGAAGGTCACACTCCAAATGCCTGCCATTCTGGTCTTCTAAATATGTACTTCTTGTAGTGACATACCAGCTATTACCATACTGCCCTTTTTTAAAGGGTAGTAAATGAAAAACAAGACAAAAAAATGTCACAAGACAGTCCTGCTACAATGCTACTATGCTGTATATGGATGGATTTCTAAGTATGTAAATATATGTAAGTGTTCATTCCTTTTTTTTTAAATTTTTTTCTTCTTCATATTCTACACAGACTTAGAGTTTAGTATCTCAATACTTGATGGAAAATACATGTTCCATGTTATGCCTATGATGTCTGATATTTAGATTAATAGTGTGGGTAAACTGAACTGTTTATGTTGCAGGGTAATAATAAACTTCTCTTCTGGAGGGTTAACAACTTAAGTTTGCAGATCAAAAATTGAAGAAAAAGAAAGGCTGTAAGGTCAGCCAACATTTTGGCCCTAGCCTTTCAAGGTCAGTGAAGACTCAGGACATGAGAATTTGTAATGTAACCTCATGTAACTCAATAGTGCCCCAAATTTCCTGATCAAGGAGATTATGGGGCCACAGAGGAATGTGATTGATGATGTACAGTGTGCCTAAGGAGAGTCACATGGAGAGAAAACTTTCTCTCAGGCTTCCACAGAGAGCAAATTGGCTAAGCAATGGCCATGACTCATCCACAAGGCTGACACTGACAAGGGATCTACAACGTGTGGTACAGGTTTACAGGATAAACCCTGAGAGTACCTGACTGACATCTGATATAAAAGATTTTTTGTTATATAGGTCTTGCTTTAACTTGGTCTTAACCATCCAGCAGAAAAGTAAAAAATGGAGGTATATAAAGTAAAGTCATATTAATATAATGAGCTGGGAATAGCTCAAGTCAACAACTTCTGTAGATAACCCACTTCTATTGTGGACTGCTGATCTGTGTTGGATTGTTTTATTTAAAAAAAAATATATATATATATAATTAACCATCCATGTTTTGAAAATCTGTAACATATGTATCGTTGTATGTTACCCTGTTTATGTCATTTTTCTCTTTGTTTTTGCTTCTATTTTTCACTCTTCAAGTTAAAATACAAATAAATAAATAAATAAAACTTACATGTTTCAAATTGACAAGCAAATGGAGTCAAGATCTTACTTTGATGGATATTTATCTTTCCTAACCCAAAGCCAGAAAGAGGGTGGTGACGGCACTCTTATTCTGTTCTTCAGAATAGGAAAGATGTGAGTAATGGAGCCTAGGTCCTCTGCTATGGTAGTGGCCAGGAAGATTGGGAGCCAACCTTAACACACAGCTCCTTGATCCAGGGATCTCTGACTACATTTAGACACTATGGCACCTACTACCTACATAAAGCAATTATTTTGTCAACTACATACTATATGAATGGTTACTTCAGCCTTCTGCCATTTACCTTATAATGTATTATTTCTAGTATCATCAATTGGATTGCAAAATCTGAGGGCAGAGAGGGCTCTAATCTAACCCAAAATGTCTATGGCCATACCACCCCGAAGGCATCTGATCTCATATGAGTACCCAAAATGATAGCAGGACCTGTGCCTAACACATGAAAGATATTAAAACATAATTGCTGGGTGAACATCCACTGGTTCATTTTCATAATAAACTGGATTCTGATTTATATGCAATAAGATAACTTACCTAGAGTTGACAGAAAGAGCAGCCCAATAGGAACTATAGAAAAACAGCTCAGCAGGCCATTTCCAGCTAGGTTCAGGGGATTAACAAATTTGGAACTTCCTATGGGAGTGGAGATATGAGCATGCTGTCCCACAGATCCTGTCAGGAAGCCGGTAGTGTCACAACTTTCCTACTGTCTGGCAATACAAGACTGCAGTTTGAGAGGAAGGGTGTGTGCTCTCTACAGTCAAGGGCTGACAAAACATGGCAACAGTCACCTTGTTAGATGGCTGCCTCTTCTTCCTGTGATGTTACGTGCCACTGTCGTAGTGTGGAAGAATAAACAAACCACTCACAACCAGTTTCTCAGTGCTCAGGGACTATTAACTTCTCAGAGGCACACTTTACATTGATTGAAATGTAATAATCTTCAGCCTTTTGATGGACCATCTTTTTGAGTAATTTAAGTTTTTGCTCAGTTATTTACTAATGCGAGGCAGAGAAGGTTGAGTCCTTTGCTCTTAGGGCTGTAAGACCCTCCAACATTGCTGGTGTGTGGTGGTGCTTGCATTGCAAATTTCAAGGCCAGCCTGAACTACATAGTGAAAACTTAACTACACAGTGAGACCCTGTGACAAAAATAAATCCCACTCTCTCCTCCACCAAAAAAAAAAAAAAAAAAAAGAGAACCTCCAATAGACATGCCCTCCCAGCTCTGCTCCAGGGACAAAGGGATGTCACAGAGCATCAATACCCAGAGACACAGGTTTCAGGAGGAACTCTCTGACCCAGGAAAGGGGTGAGCCCTGGAGGTTTGCCCAGAAGTGCATACCTAGAGCTTTCACAGATATCTGCCGGGTGAGTGGAGGGGGGATGTTGATGCACACCAGGTCCACATCCTGGTGCAGCAAGATATCATCCGTGCGGCTGGTGTAGAAGGTGATGTCCATTTCCTCAGCAAGCTGCTTTGCCTCCTCCTCTGTCTTCCCCCACAGAGCCTCCACGGTGAACCCTTCTGCTCTTAGCAGTGGGACCAAGACCCGGGCTGAGCTGCCAGTCCCAAACACGCCCACTCCTGGCAGCATCTTCATCCCAGCCTCTGCTCACTGCCTCATCTCCTCACAAGGGCCTCTAGCATGGAGCTGATCTACCCACCATCCTGGTCAAGCATGGCTCCTAGAACAGCAAGCAACACACCAGTTAGTAGGGAAGGGCACACTCAGATAAGGCCACTTTATTAGGTTATATTTGGAGACAGCAAGTCTTCTCTCCCAAAAATGAATATATTGGTGCCTTGGTTTATGAATGCTTTTATTTGTTAACAATTTAAGTTCACAAACAGAAGTAGTTGGCAAAAATTTTGTTTCTGCTTGCAAACTGGATGGCAAACAATTGCAGCCATCTTCCCCACACAAGCACAAACATGACTATCTTTTTCAAAACTGCAGAACAACTTCAGTTTACAAACCAAGGTATCACTCACTGTACTGCTTCCAATGAAAAACTGCTAAATCTTCTCCATAGAAACTGAAGGATACCAGTAATAGCCATCTCCTAATCCTAGCAGTTGAGAGGCTGATGCAGAAGGAGCATAGTAAAGTTGAAGCCACACTGAGGTATGCAGTGAACTAAGGGCCAGCCTGGACTACACAGCATTAAAAAAAAAAAAAAAAGTAGGTAAAGTAGGGTTAAATTTCTGCTACATTCTTTCCTTGTGCCCCAGACTGACTGAGGCACAAAGATCACTGAGAGTTACACGCTAGCCTGGCTACAATTCAAGACCAGCCTGAAGTACAAGATGTAACCCTGTATTGAAAGAACAAAACAAAATAAATTCGCTTTCATACATAAAACTTCATAGTTTTGTATTATTATGTGACAAAGAAAAACTGGAAAACAAAAAACAGTATAAGAGAGAAAAGTAAGTAAAGTAATCCCAGCATTCAGGAGGCTGAAGCAGGACTGCTGCAAGTTCAAGGCCTGCCTAAACTACATAGTAAGAACCTGTCTCAACAAAACGAATTATAAGAAGAAACAGAAAGAACTACATAGAAAAAGAGTCTTCCTCTTTTTTTTTGCTTTGCTTTTTGGAGACAGGGCCTTGCTATGTACCTGAGGCTGTTCTTAAACTATGTAGCCCCTACACACACACACACACACACAAACCAAAACAATGACAAAAAAACTATGTAGCCCAAGCTGGCATTGAATTTTCAGCAATCCTGTCTCAGCTTCTCCAGTGCCGATTATAGATGTGTACCACTACATCAAACTGAAAATATTTACTGTTTATTTTTTGTTTTGTTTTTTGTCTTTGAGACGGGGTCTTGCTATGATGTTCAGGCTGGTGTTAAGCTCACTTGGTAGCCCAGGCTAGACTTAAACTAGCAATGATCCTCCTGTTTCAGCCTCCCAAGTGCTGAGATTACAGGCATGCACTAACCCACCTGGCCAAGATACTTACCTTTAACACTGATGTCAGACCACAGTGATATATGTGCACCCATGTTTACAATATCACAATCTGTAATAGCTAAAAAACTCCAGTGTCCATCAACTGAAGAATGGATTAAAAAAAGATGTGGTCTTTTCATATCATGGAGTACTACTCAGCCATAAAGAAGGATAAACTAGAGATTTTTATAGGTAAATGGATACAGCTTGAGACTATACTCACATGTGAAATAAATCAGACTCACATGTGTAAGTACTGTACTGTCTCCCTTGTGTGAGAAACTGAAAGAGTAATCAAGGTTCAAAATATACAATAGAATCAATCAGGTGTGATGACACATGCCTATAATCCCAGCACTTGGAAGGCTGAGGCAGAAGGATAATTGCAAGTTGGTCCTGAGTTCAATCCTTGGCATTGCATGCTGTGCCAGCTCTGGAACTGGGTATGGCGGTGCACGTCTGTGATCTCAGCATTAGTGAGGCTGAGACAGGAGGATCACTATGAGCCCCAACTATGTAGCAAGAGCCTGTACAAACAATAACAACAACGAAGAAACCAATAGATATTGTGAAGAAATTGTTAAAAAAGAGAAAAACGGCACCTGGGATATAGCTAAGTGGCGCAGCGCTTGCCTAGCAAGCACAAGATCCTGAGTTTGATTCCTGATACCCACAAAAACCGGAAAAAAAGGAACTAGGGATGTGGGAAAGAAAGGAAAAAGGAAAAATAAAAAACAAGGCAGTTACATTACTAGTTTCCCTTGATTCACTGAAAAGAAAGGTTTGTGCTATTATGACTTGAAAATTTTTTTAAGCCCATATTTTGCACAGTGAATAACTACTTTAAAGATAACAATACTCCATGTATTAACTATTGTTGTTCTATTATTCTATGATGAAATTTTGTTTTACTTTTTTCCCATTAAAAAAAAAAAAGTAATGTGTTTGATAAGTTAGGCTACAATGGCACTAAAAATCATGAGGCAGAAGACCTGTAATGACCTGAAAGACATTCACCATATACTCACTGGGAATAGGAAAATAAACACTATCTGAAGTATGTACACTTGTGTGGGGTGAATACAAAAGATTTATACAAATGTATAAGGATCTCTCTATATACATAAACATATTGCCACACCACAGGAACCCTCCGGTTCCTGTGCCTGCTTATAGGCACTTTAATCCAGCTCTAAGAGTGAGTTCTTAATGGAGAAAGGGCAGCAGAAGAACTGCAAATTCAAACCTAGCAAGACCTTGTGTCAAAATAAAAACACAAGCTGGGCATTGTGGCACTCATCTGTTATCCCAGCACTCAAGAGACTAAAGCAAGAGGATCACTGTGAGTTCAAGGCCAGCCTGGGATACATGTTGAGTCCAAGGACAGCCTCAACTACAGAGTGAGAATCCTGTCTTTTTCACAATTTTGGGGGGAGGTACCAGGAATAGAACTCAGACCTTGGGCTTGCCAGGCAGATACTGTGCCACTGAGTTGTATCCCCAACTCTTGACCCTGTCTCAAAAAAGGAAGCTGGCAAGATAGCTCAGCAGAATAAGCACTGCTTAGGCATGTGCAGGGACCAGGGTTCGATCCCTGACACCACATGCCATACTGGCCCTGCCCCTAGTTGTGCTGAGCTGGCCACTAAATCTGGGTATGGTAGCATACTCCTGTAATCCTGTTGCAGGCAGCTAAGTTAGATAGAAATATTTTAGGCAGTCAGACAGGGCCAAGCCCTCAAGGAGACAAGATCGCAGACAAGGTGACTTTGTAACTTGAAGAGACAGACACTCCCATTTGGGCCAACATAAAAGAGGAAACATAGCTATATACTTCCCTACAGATGGGCATCAGGGATTGATATTCTAAATAGGTATTGATCACTTTGAAATAGCCTATATGAGTCACTAGCCCAACCTGCAACAGAGTATTCATGCCCACTTGCTGTGTGACTCACTTCCCCATTTGGTACTGGCTTTAATCAATTTTACTGAGATGGTGCTTGTAATCTCATTGGTTGACTATAGTTTTGTCCTACCTCATGCCCACCTAAGCGAGTTCCCATGTCTTCACCTCTCTCTCTCTTTTGTCTTTTTGAGACAAGGTCTCACTATGCACTTCAGGCTGGTCTTGAACTCACAACAATCCTCCTGCCTCAGCCTCCCAAGTGCTGGGATTACAGGCATGCGCCACCCACCACGCCCGGCTTCACCACTTTAGACCTGCCTCACTGATACAGGGAGAAAAACTGATCTCACATGGGTAACAACCTCCAAACAATCGGCTGAACCTCCAAATGATACAGGGAAAAAACTGACCTGTAGAAGTTCGTGTTCTAAAACTAAAGAATGAACTTTAGGAACAAACGGAGGTTATGAGCAGAATAGATTTATTGAGGGAAAGAAAGCTCCTGTCCAAGAGGGACAGGAGAGAGGCCCGAGTGGGTAGTTCCCCCAGAAGCTGTCTCTTCCAGGGACTTTTATAGAGGAAAACCATGTGGTGAGGCGGGTCTAAGGTGGGGAAGACATGGGAACTCGCTTAGGTGGGCATGAGGTGGGACAAAACTATGGTCAACCAATGGGATTACAAGCACCATTGTTCAGGTAAAATTGATTAAATCCAGTACCAAATGGGGAAGTGAGTCACATAGCAAGTGGGCATGAATATGGGATAGGGTCTCTTCTTGTTGCAGATTGGGCTAGTGACTCATTTAGGCTTTTTCAAAGTGATTGATACTTTTATTTAGAGTATCAATCTCTGATGCCCATCCCTAGGGAAGTATGTGCCTGTGTTTCCTCCTTTGTCTTGATCTTGAGGTGTGGCCCATAGGGAGTGTCTGTATCTTCTAATTTGCAAAGTCGCCTTGTCTGCCATCTTGTCTCCTTGAGGACCTGGCCCTGGCTGACTGCCTAGAATATTTCAACTCAGCTGCCTACAACATCACCATATGGTTTTACTCTATAAAAGTCCCTGGAAGAGACAACTTCCTGGAGAACTACCCGCTCGGGGCCCCCTCTTGGACAGGAGCTTTTTTTTCCCTCAATAAATCTATTCTGCTCATAACCTCCATTTGTTCCTAAATTCATTCTTTGGTTTTAGAGAACATGAAACTTATACAGGTCAGGTTCAGAGATCGTTTTTCCTTATGTCATTTGGAGGTTCCCTACATCATTTGGAGGTCACCTACCAAGATCAGTTTTTCTCCCTAAATCAATCCTAGCACTAGGGAGGCTGAAAACAGGAGGATTACTATGAGTATGAGCTATGCAGTGAGACCCTATACCACATACATTAAAGAAAAAAAAAAAAAAAAAGGCTGAGAATGTAGCTGCGTGTGAATGGTACTGGGTTCAAACCTCAGTACTATCATCAAAAAAGAAAAAGAAAAGTGAAGTGGTAAGCACAAATGATATAGGGAAGGCAACAATAGTATCTAGGCTCAAATACTAATGTAAAACAAAACAAAACAAAATCTCTCTCTCTCTCTCTCTCTCTCTCTCTCTCCCCATCTCCCTCATCTCATTGTTTCTTGAGATGATTCTAAGGGCCAGAGGGCTGGGGGTATAGCGTAGAAGCACAAGTGTCTACCTGGCAGGTACAAGGGCCTGAGTCTAACTCCTGTACCCAAAACCAAAAAAAATGTTAATGAATGAAAGAGCTAGGAGTATAGCTCAGTGGCACAGCACCTGCCTAGTAGCCCAAGGTCTTGAGTTTGATTCTCAGTTCCAAAAAACACAAAAAAGATAAAACTTTTTTTTCTGGTGCTAGAGATTGAACTGAGGATCTTATACAAGTGCTCTACCTCTGACCCACATTCCATTCTCCAGCAGCTCGTTTGTATATACCTTACACACAGATACAGCGCAAATTTCACATCCTCATAGGGGTTAGTTTGCTAGTATAGCCTGGGGGCAGTTCTGTGTATTGTCTGACACCATTCAAAACACATCTGTGCTTGTATGAACCACTGAACTAAGCATGCCTTGGGTTCCTGACTCAGTCCCCTGCCAACATACTTCCTTTCACTGCACTCTGTAGCTTGGTGCCTGGCTGACCTCCTTCACTATATCCTTGGCATTGTGTCTTATTTAACCATTTGCGTTCTTTCCGACAGTGAACAATGTCCCATCTTTCTTACCTTTTCTACTCTCTTCTCTTTGCTGCCTTTACAGACTTCCCGTCTAGAACACAGGTCAGTCACACAGGATCTGTAATTTTCATGTCCTGAAATTCCTTCAGCTATTTTGGTCACTTTCTAAATTTTATGGGGTTTTTTTGTTTGTTTGTTTTGTGTTTTTTTTTTTTTTTTTTTTTTTTAACCAAAGGGTCATGGCTATTCTGGAAATTTTAATTTATAGTACTAAATAAGTAAAAATTTTGCCTTTTGGGGGGTGGGTACTAGATATTAAACCTAAAGCCTTTATTGACACTGAACTGCATTCCAAGCCCTTCTTTTTTTTTCTTTTTGACAGGGTCTCACTATGCAGCCCACATTCATAGAGATCCTCCTGCTTTCTGTCTCCCTATGGCTGGGATTACAGGTGGGGCCAGTGCGGCATGCGGGACCAGGAATTGAACCCTAGCTGCTGTGCTTACCTAAGCAAGTGCTTAGTCTGCTGGCCCTTCCAAGCCCTTCTTATCTATTTTCTTTTTTGTTGTTTTTTTGAGATACTCTCACTTGTATATTTCAGGCTGCTCCTGAACTCACTATGTAGCCCAGGCTGGCCTTGAACTTGTGGCAATCCTCCTGCCTCAGTCTTCCAAGTGTTGGGATGACAGGCGTGTGCCACCATGCCAGGTATTTATTTATTTTTAAAACTAAGTTGCACCAAATTGGTAAGTTGCCCAAGCTTGGTTCAAACTTGTGATCCCCCTGCCTTGGCTCCTAGAATGATGGGATTACAGGTGTGCATCACCATGTCCAGAAGCAAGGATGTCTGTGTCCTGTCTAAACTCATGCTGAAGAGTACTTTCTGAGCTCTCACACTACATTCTTTTTGAGCTCTAGTTACATCTGGGTGTACCTATATGTAAGGACTGGCTGTGTACACATGAGAATGGATTAGAATTAAAACAAAACAAAACAAAAACCAATTCCATTTTACCTTCATTCATTCATGCAGCAGCTACAACACCCATAAAGCGATATACAGCTTGCTCTGAGGACACAAGGTGCCACAGCTCAATGACTCACTATTTTCTGCTCAAGCAGGCAGAGCTGGTTTTGGTTTTCCTTGTTTATTTCAGTGGTTACTCTTTGTCACCCCTAAAATTTTCCTACCCTTTTCCCCTAACATACTTAAAAACTCCCTCTGCTTCAAAGATCTCTATCACCACATGCTGGTCAGGAAGGAAGGGGACCAAATGCAGGTTATGGTAAAGGCAGCACAGAGTTTAGAGGCACGGAAAAGGCTGCCGCCTTGCCTGGGTTCAAGCCCTGGATCTGTTACTTACCAGTTGAATAAACTCAATTAAATCTAATTATATCTATTTCCTCATTGTAAAATGAGGGTAACTGTACTTAAATTGTAGATGGATTTAAGGATTAAGTTATGTGTTATTTTTTAAAAAACATTCATGATAGGGCCTATCCCACAGAAAGTCAATCTACAGGTCAACTTTTACTTATTTATCTACAGCTTTGTTGCTTGTTTGTTTTTCTGGGAGGTTTATTGCCTGGTGAAAAATTCAGATTTTAGTTTAACGCTTGGTGAAAAATATGGGTCTAGTTTTAATTTCATTCTGTTCTTTGGGCTGATCTTAAACTCAGGGTGATTTTCCTGCCTCAACCTCTCAAGTTCTGTAATTATAGGCATGTACCATTCTGAAAGCTTTTCTTTTTTCTTTGCAATTAAAAAAAAATGTATTAGGGCGGGGCAGCCAAATAGCTCAGCAGAGTAAAGTGCCTGTGGGGTGGAGGTTCAATCTCTGGGCCTGCCCTGCTGCCCACCCCCCACACTGAGATGGCAATTGAGACTGGGTGTTGTGGGGTGCGCCTGTAATCCCAGTTCTTGGGAGGCTGAAATAGGCAGATCACTACAAGTCCTATCTAGTAGTGAGACCCTGAACACCCTGTAGACTCTTCCCTAAAAAAAATTATATATATATATATATATATATATATATATATATATATATATACACACACACCCTCATTTGTATTACCTAATGAATGAGTGTCCTCTGAAGTTAGACACTGACCTTAGAATTGCCAGAATCTTTGACATCTGACGCACAGTAAGGTAGGATGTCCTTTTTTATCATCATTCTCATTACCATGATGATTGTACTCTGTCACCTGGAGCTTTCTGGGTCCTGTTGCCTGTTGAGTAGGCAAGGATCAGCAAACATTTTCTGTAAAGGGACAGATAATAGCTATAGTTTTAGGCTTTATATCCTATGTGGTCAGTTGCACCTACTGACCAGTTGTGGTATAAGCACAGTCATTAAAGAATAAGTAAAAGAGGGGCCGGGGAGATGGCTCAGTAAAATAAGCGCTTCCCTGGAAGCGCAAGGGCCTGAGTTCAATCCCCGGTTCCGG